>JAQFYU010001360.1:0-15191 GCA_034694905.1 Ceratophysella granulata
CAGACAGACAGACAGACAGACAGACAGACAGACGGACAGACAGACAGCATCATCCCATAAGACCTTTTGGTCTAAAAAATTGCCTAAAATCGACAACTAAAAACGAAATAGAAACCGAAAATCGAAAATATTTAAATGTACCTTTAACAATATATTTTTTTAATTAACATTTTCTGCACAAAAAAATGAGCAGAATTAGGAAAATGATAAATTACTCTGAAAAAAATTCATTAATTAAATAAAATAGTTATATTTTAAATTAAGCTTCTATCCCATAATTTTTTAATAACAAAACTTAATTTCATAAATTGTTTTCAAAGCTGCGCTACCACAGGTAATTGCTGATCTACCCTGTATGCAGAAGATCGCTATTCTTGTTAGAATGCTGGTCTGCTGCGCTGGTTAATTGAGCCTAAAATACAAAAGCTTCAGTTTTTCACAAGCGTTGCTGATTCTGAAGAAATATCGCGAAAATGTAGGAAATTAGGTCAAATTATTCGAGCTTCAGGATTTCGAACGCCAGAACACAACACGGTTCAGATTTTGGCATTTCTGGAAAGCCAATTAGCAAATCGCAGTAATTACTGTATCTCAAGGTTCTTTTATGGCGGAATGGGATTGGTCCACATGTGTTGGCTTCTTAGCTCTGTTTACTCCTAATAGATACAAAGAGAATACTAATACACTATTTTCTCCGTTTTTTTCCTTATATCCGAAACTTTCTCCGCGGAGAAAGCGAGATTCTTGAGGCTGGGCTGAGATGGTTTCCACACAAACGGAATAATAGCTGAAGCTTCCGCTCTCTCAACTCTTCTATTATTCATCCCTTCGGGTTAACCAGGAACACACGTATTGAATACCTTGATCATGTTATCGAAGATCCTCCTAAGTGAAACACTCAGCTCTCCCCTTTTGACTTCTTCAATAATAGTACTCTTCTTTCTTGGGATCATCGACGGAAACGGAAGGATGCAAACCGCATGTCTTGGGCAACTTGTCGAGTTCAGACAGAACTCGGATTCGTAAAATTATTTGTGTGGTTCCAGATTCTGAGCTGTATCGAAATGCGTGTTAAACTGGGCATCTTGCTGCATATCAAATTAGATTGTTAAATGGTTGCGCAAACATTAAAGAAGTATTAAAAAATTCTAAAACCATTTAACATTTTAAACTGTATTGTACCATTTTTCATATAAAACTGGTTATACCATTTTACATTTTTCATTTTACATACAAAACTGGTTATGTCATTTTTCATATAAAACTGGTTATATCATTTTACATGTCCCATTTCTCATACAAACTGGTTACCATTTTACATAAAAACTGGATAAGCCATTTTTCATATAAAATTGGTTATATTTTTTTTACTTATAAAGCTCTGGTTATAGCATCTTTCATATAAAACTGGATATACCATTTTTCATGTAAAACTGTTTGGTGTATTAAGTCGGCATGTTGTTAAAAATCTCGTTACGCTTCTGCGATGCAGGCTTTTTACAGTTCTTACATTTCACAAGCTTCGATGCCCCTAAGTTTCCATTTTACATTTTGCTGGACTTAAGTCTGGACCCTGAGATTTTTATTTTACTAAAAATTAATATTAGAACATATTTACAAATAGTGCGGGCTCTGCGCTTACTAAATTGTGACACCAGACAGACGAACAGACGGACTGGATAATTACATAAGCCCAACTAGGGGTTGGTCTAATAACGCTGTAGATTCTGAACTTCAACTTAACGCGTCTTTTGTACTTGTTTACAAATAGAATTGGATTTCATTTTGCGGTTTTATTACTTGGCCGCGTTTGTAGCTTATTTTGCCGGTTGCTAAAACTATAGTGTTTTAGTAAATTGTCGAATTAACTCTTGAGGTACATCGATGGAGTCACGCCGCATGTCCAGCTTGACCTTTTACATAAGAATCGATTGAATAAAGTGACAAGTTAGACAAGTTTTATAACTTTTTGTTCGTTTTTATTGAACCATATTTCCCCCATTTTGTGTCAAGTTCCTTATATAAGATACAACGTTCCTTTTCCTTCGTACATGTCTGTTAATTCAAAATGAAAAGGAAAACATTCGTATTTCGGGTGGGATTGGGTATAGCAGCGTATTTAATGGGAACAGTTACAGTTATGAGATTCTATATAGTATGTTGTTAGTTAATAAATGAATAATTGAGTTAGCCTCAAGTCATATGTTATTATAAGCAGTACATGTAGCAGTGGAATTCTGTAACAATCAGAGGAGAATACTGAAAATGGAACAAGCTGCAAATCAATCTGATAAAATTAAAAACGCTGTAAAATGCAATAACATAATTACAACTTTTAATTCCAGTTGGTTTCGATTTAAATCAAAACGTAAATAGCAAATAGCAACTCATCTGAATAAATTAGACTGCATTTGGTTGGAAAGACTAGCCCGTAGCAGGAATAATAGCCAATGACCTCTGACATAAGATCTTTTCGTACAATTACTACATACGGATATTATTTGGCATAATTGTTTTGTAAACATGAGTTTCTTAAAATTAGTAATTATAATTATGATTCAAAAATAGTCATCTTTAAAAAATTCCATCAAAGCAGTGGTTGATGAAGTCAAAAAATGACAATACTAGGTCACTGGGTTACAGCTCCGAGTCTTTAAAATTGCCAATTTGTAGTAATTTGCTCATTTAAATCAAACGTCAATTCAGCCTGCTTCAAATTAACGAATCTGTATCTAAATATCGCAATCGTAAAACATCGCGACGGATGAACTTGGTCTTAAAAATGCATGAAACGCTTTGAGCTAGCCATTTCGCCTGAATAAAACCGTTTCTTTCGGGCTGCACTGCAACACTCAAAAATGCATCAAAAATGCACTTTAAAAATATAAAATAATGTGCAAACAATATCATGTCTGCGATGTTACCACTAATGCGATATTACCGGTGTATCATGGCTTTTGCGGTGTGCGGTATTGGCGCTTCATATCGCGATGTTTTTTTTAAATCTTTAGTGCGCTTGAGATGTTTCACAAAGGAAACCCTACAAGCTCTCGTTGCTTTGCATTGGATACCCTACGTATGTTTGGCGCACTTACGATGTTTTTGTTAAACAAAGCTACTACGTCGACTTACTTTGTTAAACAACTTGAGACTCGCGCGATGTTCTCTTTCAGCTGCTCCGTTTTTACCGACAGAGTGACGAGCGTACGATGTTTTGCTCTGAAAATCCAAGGGAAATCTAGGTATTGCGATGTTTTCTTGAATGTTTGGCATGCTGCCGATGTTTTAGGCCGGAAAATCTAGGTATTGCGATGTTTCTTTCATGTATAGGATGATTACAATGTTAGACTTGAAAATCCAAGGTGCTTGCGATGTTTAATTTGTTAGCACGCTTGCCATGTGTTACACTATAGAAGCTTATGGTACTATAGAGCTGTTGTCTTTATGCTTGCGCTGTTTCTGCTGAAAGAACTTGTTCGCGGAGGTTCGTTAAACATTATGAAAATACACACTGGCTAAATCCACGTGCTTGCGATGTTTTTGTCCATGTAACATTTCACTTTCCAAGTATCTCTCACTTTGTTCGCGATGTTTTTTTGAAATTTAAAAGTCAATTCTGTGATTTTTCATTTGTATATGCGCATTTAATTCCTACGATGTTACGTTTCACCTGATTATGATACGTTTCGTCGCGATGTTTTCTGTTTTCTATGCGATATTGTTTCGAGTCTGATGAACTATTTAGATGGCATTTGCATATTGGCATTTCATCTATGAACATTTTTCGAAACATTTAAATTAATTATTATTTTAAGGAAAAATAATTTTTCGGCAGCTAAGCATGCTGAAATGAATAGAGCTAAAAATGACGGCAAACTCGGCGTTTGAAAACTTGGAGCGTTTGAACCCAGCTTTAAAATTCCAACTACGTCATCATATTAAACCCGGAGTCCCAAGCGAATAATGAAGTTGGAATAATTATGACATTAGTCAACTCATAAGAGGCATATAAATACGCTCTAGCCTCCACACAGTCGTCGTCTGGGGACCAAAACAAAAAACTTTTTTCAAGTCTACCTCATCTGCTAATATAGTAGATTCCACAATCAAATCTTCTACATATACCCTCCCTTCTTAACTTTAATTAATGAAATGACTGACGTTGAGCATGATTTTTTTAACCTTCGAGTTGGAAAAAACTGACTTGACTTTTTGACATTTCCACTTTTCTCATAATACGAAGACACTCCCTCTGGGTTCAAACTCCAAGCAATGAAAAACGAAGGGAAAAAAGCTTTTCCGACTTTGTTTTGATTTTGGATTTTTTTTTTGGTTTATAGAAGAGATGAGAGAATTATTGAATAATTATTTTTTTTCCTTCTTAAATGTTAAAAGTTTGAAACGAGCTGGTTTCCCACTAAGTACCTTAGTAATTAGTTAGTATATATTCCTCTTTTCACAAGTTTTGCATTCGTTATTGGGAAGTCAATAATAATTATCTAAAAAATGTGTTAGTTTTTGGGTTATTTTTTCTTGTCTTATTAAAAACTTTCTACGTCTTAATTAGAAGAGTTCAAACTTTCAAAGGTAATATTACTTTTTAAACCTTCTTTTTTGCCTTTCTCTCCCTCATTTTTGGATTACACATTACACAGAGTCAAGACGAGACTTGGGATTTGTCTCCTTTGTCTTCTAGGTACGCAAGTTTTACTGTTTAGGGCCTCACTCAAATTCAGTGGTTTCTTGTTTTTCTGTTCATTTTGTCAGTACTCTTGGCTCGAGGGCTCAAGATTTGGAAGAAATATGGTTAAAATCTCAATTTAGTTGAGTTTCGGCAGGCAAACAGGTGTTGAATTGTCATTTGAGGTTAAACCGAATTGTATTTGCCATTTTAACCAGGGAATTTGGCGGTTACACGATTTGGCGAACTACAATAGACCATCGATTTTTTGAGTGTTGGCAGTAGCGGAAATTAATTCACGAATAAATGAAAACTAATAAAACCGATTGAAAGACTAGAAATAAGATCTCAATTAAATCTCATAAAAATTTCAAAAATGATGAATTTAAGAAAGTATCTAATTCAATTTAATTTAAAATAAATTCAAAACCAAACCAAACCGACAAATTCCTCACGTACCTGATTATATGGGTTCAGCTAAAATAAAACACTCTAAATATTTTCTAACCGGCTTTAACATAATTTTTTTTTACAAAAATGCAAATTTCATTGAAATATTCTATAATATAATTGTATTATTGAGTTAACTCGAAATAAAATCGAAAAAATGGAAAAAGTCAGCCTTGACGACCAATTTCAGAAAAAAATTAAAATAGAATTGTTGAATCAACACCTCAGAAAATATGGCAAGCACAATTCGCAAATTACAATTAAACCCAACCCTGCAAATGACAACTCAACACAGTGAGCCTTGAGCTTCTCTTAAGAAAAAGTAAATTATTAAATTCGTAATTTGATCAATATTTCAAAAAATACTGGAACCAAGGTTAAATTCTATGTAACTGTACCTACAAGTCCTGTTGATTCTACTACATGTGTCCGTAACTTAGCAACTAGTTATTTTCTTGAAAGAAACGTTGGTTTTCTTGTTGTTCTTGGTTTTGGAGAAGAAGGATGAAGGTGAGTGGGGACTTGGTCAATATACCCAAGAGACAGGAACCCATTGAGGCTGAGAGTGAATCTTCTCTATGGTCGTTTCCAGTATAGAGATCGTTTCTTCGATGTCATTGTTCACTACGACCATGTCAAAGAGATGGCCATAGGCCTTCCGCAGTGTTTCCGAGTCACGGACCAGACGTTCTAAACTCCCGTCATACTACAAGGAACACAGAAACAGAAACACATTAGACATTAGCTCAGATCAATGGGTCTTCACTGGTCCAGCTACAAATTCAGGGTTGACCACTATGTATCAACTTCTCAGCGCAAAGCGCAACATACAGTCTCTGTCGCATCTGGATCCAAGCTTAGCGAAACACTCGAAACTGAGTGAACCTCGGCCAATGTACGTGATAAAAACAAATATATATTTAGAAAAAAAGTAATAAAAACTAATGAATTAAGCTAATAAAACCTCATTGAACATGTAAATTGTCATAATTGACGTATTATTGTAGTTACCAATAAACTTGGTATTTGATTTGAAAAAAGCTTGTTAGAAAACTCATCATTTAATTTTTTTTAATCAATCTTTAGAGGAAAACGTCGTTACTTAAAATATTTAAAATTATAAAAACAAAATTAAATATTAAATAGATTCAGGATCAATTACTTATACTGCATCTACATATCCTTTTTATTTATTCCAAAAATTTGGAACAGGGGAATTACAAATTGATTATTTCAAACAACTTTGTGGAGGTGGTAGATGTTGTGGATTTGTGGGAACAGATTAATTCGAAAATTTGGATTTTAACATTTCTCAACCGAACAAGATTGGCTTGCATGCGTATACCAACGACGGACTTTCAGTATTTAGGCTAAGCGGTAAATCGGTTGATTACAGGATTAGGGAACAGGCGGTAACCGCACATGGAGAAAACTACATGGGAACCACTGACTCGTCCATGATAACCACCCTCTACTTAAGGTTAAGTTAGTTATTCCGAAACGCTCGCAAGTGGTTACCATGTGCGGTTACCGCCTGTTCCCTAATCCTGTATTCGACCGGTTGACCATCCTTCTGAGCCGCCCTGTACTTGGTCCGAAGTCCGAGGAGGACATGTGCACATGAAAGCGGTCACTTTCTTTCTTATGGAGAAAGTTTTTTTTCATGGACATGGACATATGTCTGGAAAGACGGCGAATTTTCCTCGTCTTCAAATCCCATGTTTGAGAGTCCGTGAAAGTCAAGTCGGAGTTGAAGAAGGAGGAAGTTAATCAAGGCGAGACGAGAGAGTGTATCAAGAGTGTTAAAATTAAGGCGTATAAATCAAATGGAATGGGCTTTTGGCTCTGCACGCAATCCCATTGAGGCTCCGCCCGGCTGAACCGCAAGGAACGAAGGGAACGGGGAATTCTTGTGGGCGGATGACTAGGGAAGGCAAAGGACTTCTGTGTAATATATAATGCATGTGGTAGAGTGACTGAGGACGACTCACATCTGCAATAGTATTGAGGGCCGGAGCCGCAATGAAGATCACGAAAGGAGTAAATTCAGGACTTCGAAGGACTTTCATGGCTTGAGGCTCCACGTCCAGAATTGCAACGAGACCTGGAAGTATAAACAGGGTCTTATTAGAAGAACCAACAAGAGTCAATACCTCTCCAGTCAAGAAGAGATGAAAAGTTATAAATTATGAGAGGAGTAGAGTTCCTTCAGCAGCTACACAACACAAATTGGGAGAACTGATCCAGAAATCTACTCATTAAATTAACCTTTCTCGGATACACCACTATACGAAGAGCAAGCATGGAATTATTGCGTGTGCTTTGGGCCCCGCCAGGCTTGGCTCAGTATTAAGTTTTCCCCAATCTCAAATGTTGTCTTTATTTGGAAACTTTGGCCTATTAATTAAGTATATACTCGATTTTCTGAGTTCAGAGTAAACTGGTTAATTTTACGAATACTTGTTCAATCGCTCATGCTATGAGCCGCTCTGTAGTTCCTGAACATATGGTTAGGTTACACAACCATTTTAATTAGTTTATATTAATTTCATTATTGAACTTCTGAAATACATTCTTATCTTCAAGACTTTTGAATAAAAGCTCATATAAGACGGCTGATGGAAATAATAAATTGGCTAATTAACAATTTTAACAATTATTCAATTGAAGGAGCTACTCGCACTCTTGTTCTGCCTAAATACTAGAACAGAGCACCTTGGGTTAGATTCTGCCGAAAATATTCGAGGAAATAAATTCTTTGGGCAGTCAATCTATATTTTGTAAACTGTATTACTTTCTTGTTTTTGTATGCCGTTATATTATATAAACGTTCTATTTTTTCCAAATTTTTTTCTGGTTTTATCGGTCGTATTTTGTGATTATTTTTTGTGAGTTGGTTTGTTCTTGTCAGTAGTTTTGTTTTTTGCCAATAGTTTATAACTTTGTCCGGCGTACTATTTTTTGTTAGCATTATATTTCTGTCAGTCGCTCTACTTCTGTTAGCCGTTTTATATATTTCTTCCCTCGTTTGATAGATTTTTCCAGCCGTTTTATTTTTTGTCAGCTGATTCATTGTTTGTCAGTCGGTCAACTTTTTGACCACGGGTTTATTTTTTGTCAGCTGTTTTATTTTTTGTTAGCCGTATTATATTTAGTCAGCTGCGTGATTTTTGGTCAGTCGGTTATTTTTTTGCCAGTCGTTTTAGTTTTTTTTTTTGAAAACAACTGTCTTATTTTTTGTTACCAGTTTGATTTTTTGTCAGCTAGATTTTTTCAGCTGCTTTATTTGTCGTCAGTTGGTAAATTCTTGCCACTCGTATTATTTATTTGTTGTCAGTCGTTGTATTTTTTGTCAGCTGTTATATTTTTCAGCTGTTTTATTTTTTATTAGTCGGTTATTTCTTGCCAGTGGTTTTAATTTTTTTGTCAGCCTTTGTTTTATTTGTTATTAGGCATCATAGATATAAGCCAAATTTTTTTAGGTTAGGTTAAATTGCAACAATTAATAATATAAGGTTTCATCCACTTAGTTCAAAAATTTATAAACCGACGCGGCTTCTATGAAATTTGAGATTTGCTTCAGAATATCATAGAATGATTTCTTATAGTTATATTCGATACGATAGCATATCGAATGAAATAGTTCCGGGGTATGGGGTAATAAAAAATTAAAAAATTATCAAAATATATTATTCAATTATTAGATTTCGAACAATACGTACCCTCAGCATGAATCCTTCGAATAGTGGCTAGTTTAGTACCGTACATGGCTTCTTCATGCGTACCATACTCCAGGTAGTCATTGACCGCAATGTCGGCCATCATTTTGGCATGTGAGACAAAGTAGTAGTTTCGGCCGTCCTCCTCGTCAGGTCGAGGTGGGCGGGTGGTATGAGGAATGGGGTATGCATAGAGGTCAGGGTGTCTGGAAATTAAACAGTTCTTGATGTGTCGACGACCCACGCCATGAGCACCAAGCAGGACCAGACTCTTTCGTCGGAACGCTACAAAAAAAAACAAGACAATAATTAAATTTCCATCTACTCAAAGAGCAAAATGTCCAGTTAGCATTCTAAATTGTAATACTAGCAAGTATTTTAGCATCTTAGCAGAATTTAGTGCCTTCCCTCTTTATGAGATTGGAATTTTAGACATTTTAACCATAAGACTTTCTCGTCAGCATCATGAATTCGGGAAAAATTGCACGAACTGACATAAGAGCAGTCATAACGTCAATTTCAATTGCTGTACTCAGGTTCGAAGATAGCAAAACGTAAAGCGCTTCCAATGTCACAAGAAAGGAGTTAAGTATTAATCTCACCGCAAATAAATTAAATACGTGTCTCACCGCAAAATAAGCAAGTCAAGCAAGTCTCCAACAACTTTATTTGACTGAAAAATTCCTTATTTGCACCAAAAAACTCTTTATTGACCATGACTATTACTCCATTCTACCGGAAAATAGCTTAGTTCCAACATAACTTACTTTCACCGCAAAATAACTAGGCTATTCTACCGCAAAAAGCTTAGTTCCAACATAAACTTACTTTCACCGCAAAAAAACTACTCTACTTTACCTCAAAATAACTTAGTCGTTGCATTAACTTACTTTCATCGCAAATTCACTCAATTTTACCGCAAAATAATTTATAGTTCTTCATAACTCACGTTCGCCGCAAAATAATAACTTAATTCAGCAAAATTTTATTTCAGCGCAAAAATTGCGTACTATATGCCGCAAAATAGCCCAGTTTCTACGATAAATTCCTTTCACCGCAAAATTGTTTACAATCACCGCAAAACAACTTAGTTGGCTTTTCTACTTTCATCGCAAAAAAACTTGATTGAACAAAAGTTGCTTTTACCGCAAGTTGATTTGCATTGCACTTCAGTTTCGGTAGGTAAGGCTAAGCTGATTAGGCACTCCCGGAGGATTTTTGTAAATTGTGTGCTAAAGTATGACATTGTTAGAACAGCTTCAAATGTTGCCTTATATCTACATAAAATACAACTATAAAGCACCATAGATGAAAACAGGTCTGGAATTTGAGGCTAAAATGTGCCGCTAATTTATGGTCAACACAGGTCAATTTCACGGTGAGAACCGTATTGATCTTTCAATAGGACTAAATTAAATCACTAAGTACATGGAACCGTCATTAATGAGCTACAAACAATTATTTAACATGAACCTATATTATATAAATGCGAATCCTCGACACGGCGTGCCAGCCTATCGTTTCAAAATACAATCTCAACCCCAAAAGAATTTAAAAACTCGCCAAACTGAGCCAAAAGAAGTCTCATGCCATGAGGAAGTAGTCTGATCCTTATGTTTGACAAGAAGGAAACTCTACCTCCATTTTCCAGGAAACTGTGAAACTCAAAACTTTACACATCATATTACAAAACGGGAATATTGTACAAGTGTGTCTCGAGTCTCCCAATCCAAAGTCGACTGAGTGCAAACAAGGGAAAAGAGGAGGAACGGAGGTGGCTTGGCTTAGGCTTTCTTCCTTTTAGATTTGGTAGAAGAAAAAAAAGAAGAAAACCGGATGTATCGTTATTCAACTTTTGGTTCTTTCCAAGTAGAAAAAAAAGAGAAAGTAAAGAAAGGGAGTTAAAGTACTTATGGATATGAGCCAACATAAAAGTTATGGGATCTTGAGAGAAGCTGCATATATCCTCTCCATCCAAAACTCATCCTATGTTCAAGTTTCTCTTCAAAATCCCGCATTACCGTCACAATTACGGAAAGGAATGAGCTCAACTTAGTCCATTCACATATCCACTTCCCTCCATATGCCGAGCCTGAGTTAGAAACCCGGGTTTCCTGCACAAATTGATTCTTGACCTTGAGTTCTGGGACGGAAACATTATTGCACCAATAAACTGTAACAAAGGGAGTTGGGCAAAGTTATGTCTCAGAGTTTAGTAGTAGTGAAGTGGGGTTTGTGTAACGTTTATATGCATGTAGAGGGAAATATGAGAGATGCTCAGAGATGGTGAAGTGAAAGGAGGTCTGGGCTTCTTCTTCTTCAACAATTTCCAATTCCGCTCTCTAATGTTTACATTCAATTCCGACTCTCAGATTCCACTTTATGGGCTCTTCCATCACACAATTCACTATTGGACCAATCCACATGAAAAAGAAAATGGATGGCTCTGTAGGCTCATATCGCCTTTTGATTTTGGATTTGACAAAGGAACTCCATAGTGGCGTACCGGTCACAGGTAATGGGCAGAAATCAGAGGAAACAATAAACAATGCGTTTTCGGTGCGTAAATTACACCATGTACGTACATGTAGTGAATATTCACACAAGAGTTGTCATTCCACAAAATTTGCACTATACCGAATAAAATCCGCCCAGTATCACCGAATCTTCACCAAATTCACAAATATTGGACAATATTTAGTCATTCGACCAGTATTTGTCCATTAGGCGAATACTCCATGTGACTTATGGCATTCGAAACCCGGTTGCCAGGATTTCCTTTTGTAAACCGCTCAGAGAATCGTAATGCTTTCCTATGAACCGTCGCATGCCATATGTTATGCACTTGAACCGAAGGTAGTTGACGCTAAGTGAATGTGGCATGTTTTATTTCATGCTTTCCTATGCCAAGTCACATGCCACATCCTCTTAGCGTAAGCTACCTTCGGTTCAATGCTATTTATATGACAGGTGACCGTTCATAGGAAAGCATTACGATTCTCTGTTTATACAACGAAGCGGTAATAATGTAAGCTTCCATGGAGAAAGTGTTGTTGTAAGCTCTTGTTTTGCTCATTTTTCATGAGTATTTCGACCTAACCCAATCCAAATTTATTATGATGTCGGAAACCTAACCTAACCTGCCTTAACCTGAATTAGACGGCTAAAGATTGAAGGAAATCATGCTTATACGATAGGAGCTCACATGATACTTTCTCCATGGGAGCTGACATTTAGTACCACATCACCTGGTTCACGTCCGTCCGAAATCCTAATATTCGCTCTACAAGGTAAAATCTACAAGTGCGACTATTTGTAAATTGCAAATAATGAAAAAGAAATAAAAAATAGAAAATCAGGAGACTGGAAAATTTGCATAGATTTTCATGGTTAGATATAAATAGGAAATGTTGTAGGTTCAATTCCGAATTTATTTTTTGCACAATTAGCCCAGTTTAAATCAATGATTTCTGATTTCCAGGTGTATTTTTCGGTTCTTTGGGTAAGGACTATAGGGAGTGGATCCGAGCTATTCACATTGCCAAGTCCGCGTAGTGATCTTGTAAAATTAAATTATCAATCAGTGGATAATGATTTTTAATTAGGTATATTTTTTTTTAATTGGAATTTTTTGAAGAAAGTATCTGTGAATTTTGTTTGTAACGAAAATTTTCTCCGAGACTTCTCCGTTAAATTGTCCAAAAAACGCAGGAACCCATCTGAATTTCCCATAAATCCTGCCAGTCACTCGACTCTGCGTCCACATAATTTATGGAGGACAAGCCTAAGCTTAAGCTTGAGAAGAAAGATGTAGTGTTTTGAGGACTTACATGGAAGGCGAACTACTTCTTCGTACGTATTGAGCTCGAGTGAGTCGAAGACGGAGTTGTGCTTGGATGAGTACTTGTCCTTCTTGTCACTCTTTTTCTTCTTACCGAACAGACTGCAACTAATCTTGTCATCTCCATTACTCCCGCTCGTCGGGTCAAAGTTCATGATGGAGTTCATTCCATTATTATTGAAGTGTTTGGAGGAGGAGGGACGAGAAGTGGTGGAGCTAGGTGACTTGCTACTACTCCCACCCAACCCACCACTCCCACCACTTCCACTATGTGTGGCTCTCCACTCCTGAAGCTCTGGAGAGGGAATGAGGCCGGCCGTATGGCCCATGGAGGCTCCGGACGACGTGGAGGACGTGGAAGAGGCGGAAGTAGCCGGCGTGTCCAGTCTCGCCTGCCACCAATGTGGATCATCTTTCGAAATCACTTGAAGAATGTCACCCAACTTGAAGGAAATACCAGCTTGTGCGCACGGAATCAGCTCATCATCCAATGGGTCGTAGTCAAAAAGGGCTCGTACAAAAATCTGCAGAGGAAAAGGTCACAAATTAAATTATCCAACACAAAAATAACAAAGACACCTAGAATTTTTGAATAATTAAATCTAAATTTAAATACAATTTACAGTAAGGTTTCGGCGTATTGTTGGAACATTGATATACCAAGCCATGAGGAGGCTCAAATTGGAATATAAACATGCTTACATTCGCAAATGATAATTTCCAGTATTAAAAAAAATAATTATATTCTCAGATTTTAATTAAAATGTCCAGAAACACGAATATTGTTTGTAGGACACAAATGCAAAAACATAAAATTAAATTGTCATCAAAACGTACAAAGTTGGTATAAGCTTTGAATTGTACTTCTAATTTTATTTGGAAACAATGGGATTCGTTCCAAGCCCAAATAGAATCCTAAACCTGACAACTGCTATATTTTTATCTAGAAATTATTTTTATTGAATATAATTTAGTACAATCAATTTGCATTTATTTATTTTTTAAATTCTTCCGAGTTAAATTGCACCTCCCAATGTGGATGGTCACATTTTCAAATCTCAAAATTATTTTTTTATCACTGTAATAACCAAAATTTTCTAATTTTTAGTTTTTATTACACAAAGTTCATAATTCTCATTTTGAAACAACTTTATTTGCAACCTGCTTAATTTAAATTGATGGTTTTTCGTTAATCTATTTATATATTTATTTATTAGAAACCAAACGTATTTCAATCGGAGATTCTGCACCGCTTGAAAGTTAGAATTTTCGGAATGAATCATTGAAATATTAGAAAAAAAGATTCAATATTTTTTTTCTTTAAAATTTTCAAGGAACGAGTTCTTTTTATTAAAAATTTTAAAATTAAAATGTGATTTTGTGATCAATTAAATTCGCCTTGCGGTACAAACACAACCCACCCACGCCACATCCACAAGTTAAAATGTAATAGAATTACTACCGCTCATAAAAAATATATAAATTGGAAGGTTCTTGAAATGGCGTGAGATCTAAATGTAAAAGAATGCACGAAAAAAAAATACACACAAAACGGTAACACGTGGATCCTATAAAATAAGAACCTGTTGTCATTCTCCTAATTAATTGTGTACAAAAGGGAAGACGACACTTTTAAGATGGAGTAGCGTGAATGTGTCACTATAACATTCTCTCTACAAGGAATGGAAGCTACCGATACACTACAGAAGCATTGAGTCACTTAAAGGCTCATTTATCAAAATGTCAGAAGGGAAGAAGGATGAGGAGAAGAGAAAAGACGAGGAGGATTCAGGTCCAATGTCTACACCCACCAACATGCACAACAATAGAACTTGAGTAGTGAAAGTAGTGAAAGCAGGGACCTGGAGCTCCTTCATTACTTATTTAGACAAGTCGGAAATGAAGGGAAGAGGAAGGTAGTTAGTGTGTCAAAGATGTAATGGACTTACTAAGACTGGTTCGGGGTTAATCCGGAACAGCTAGAATGAGGTAGGAAAAAGAGAGAGAAAGAGAGACAGAGATGAAATACGGAATGTGACCAGACCAGGTCCCAACTCAATTACCATATTAATTACACCGTACTACAAGTAATCTCAAGCTTCAGTTCAGAACATTCTACAAGGGCATTAGTTGGGCTACTCATACCAAAAGCGTCGGTTAGTGCACAAATTGGTAGTTAGTGTAAGTACTAAAATGTGACATGTCACGGTTGGGTGAGGTTAGGTTTCACTTGCAGTCTGTATTTACAGCGTAGGATTCAGCATGTCGCATTTTCGAGTGCTACAGGGTGGGCGCGATAATTGCCCACGCATTGTGACCTGAGCCTTCGACTTATTTCAAATTTTATTATAGGATTTATTGATATTTTTAAACTTTAAAAAATGACAAACTTAAAATTACGTAAAATGACGACCTGGCAACAGCACACAGTGCTCGATGAGAGAAAAAGAGTCGAAAGAGAAATAGCCTCAGGCTCCCCAGCGGTGTGACGTCAGTGCGA
>JAQFYU010001361.1:0-15188 GCA_034694905.1 Ceratophysella granulata
GCTCTGACTGCTGATTCGCTACTACACAACATGTGTGTATTTGGGGCCTGGAGGTCGGTCACCACACTACACAACTGGTGTGTACTTGGTAGCGAAGTGGTTAATGCGGCCTCTGAGTCTGGACTTACCTGATCCTTGTTCAGCTTGGCCTGAGTACACAGTGGAACGCTGACGGACTTACAGTAGGATTGCGGGGCCTGGAAAGAAAGACAAAACGTGAGGATGAGGTGTGAGGTGTCTCGAGGTCCCTTCCAGGGATTCCACTTCAACTTGAATCTAGGCATTTAGTTTCACGGACTCTGAGATCACTTACACGCATGGAGTGTTCGTTGATGTTCTGATTGTTAGGGTCGATGGTTGAATATTCTGCTGGGTAGCAGGTCGTCATATGCGGCAGCTGAAGAGTATTTCGTCTTTGAAGCTCGCTCACCCGATCCGAGATTTCCGTCGTAAGAGTACCAAAGTTTTTGTTGTTAAATAGCATCTCATCCTCGTCCGCACACGTAAATAGAGTGCCAGATCCATCTGGGACGACCTTAGACCGGCTAGTGTTAGACGTATTAGACGTTACAGATGTCGACGATTGACGACGGCTTCGGAAGGAATCGATGGTCTGACAGAGGTCGTCCTGAGAGGGTGGAGGTCTGGCAGGACGTGAATGAGGAAGTACGGAGGCGCTGGTAGATGGTTTCCTCTGTGGGCGTGGCAGAGGTGGCGTCCGGTTTCCAACCCGATTGGTTCCGTCTGGACGCAGAGGTTTCTGGATGACAAACGTCTTCAGCTTTTTAAGTTCTTCTTCCTGTGCGTAAGTCTTCTGAAGAACCTCAAGGTATTCTCTCTGCTGAAGTGCCTTTTCTCGTTTCAAACTTTCCAGCTGGAAGAGAAAGAATGTAGTGAGCGGACCTGAAGGAACAGGAATGGGATTCTGGGTGGGACAGTGGGACGGAGGATGCTTACCTGATCTAGGATCTCAGCTTCACGTAATTCATGCAGCTGCCTCAGTTCTGCATTGGTTTTAATCTCGGTCTCCAGAAGTTCTTTCATTTCCTGTTTGCATGCATTGAAACGATCAAGATACTTGATCTGACAAGCCCGTTGTGCTCTCTTCTCGGCTTGTTCCACTGCAAGTGATTCCCGTTCAGCTACTGTTTCGCTGATTGAGGCTTGCAATGCGCTATTTTCTTGCTCAGTCTTAGTTAACTTGTCCAATAATTCGGTTCTGTCATGTTCGGTCCGGCTCAGGATGACCATTACTGAGGCGTGTTCTTCCTTTGCCTTGTCCAACGAGACAAGGAGTTGTGATCGCTCTTCCTCCACTCTGGTCAAATCGGCTCTTAGTTTGTCTCTCTCTTCTTCAGATTTGTTCACTTTGGTCAATAGCACTGCTCGCTCAGCCTGTCCATCCTGGCGGACACTCTCTATCTCACACACAGAGTCTTCCAACCGCGTTTCCAACTCGATCACACGTGATGTTTTCTCTTGCATGGAGAGTTTGAGTTCAGAAACGTATGTCTTCAATTCTGCTAGCGCGGCAATCTTCAGTTCTGAGCCGGAGAGGAGCTGCTCATTATCCTGCTCTAGATTTGATACGTAGACCTGTTGAGCTCGTAGGTCTGACTGCACTTCCTTTAATTGCAATTTCATATAGTCTAGAGATTTCTGCAGATCTTCGGCCAGATTTTGTGCCGCGATCTGCTGTAGAACCGCCGCTTCCTCTTCTCCACGAACCTTCTTTAGCTGAGTACGAAGAGAGTGTAGCTCCATCTCGAGTTCTGACGGTTCTGAGTTGGTGACGCATGTCTCCAGATGAGTTTCTGTAACACGAGCTAATTCGTTCTCCAGACGAGAAACTTCTTTGCGACTCTTCTCCAAGTCAAAGCGCAGTTCAACCTTTTCTTGAACACTAGAGCGAAGTTCCTCTTCCAGGTCCCTGCGAATATCTGATAAGTTTCCTAGCCGGCATTTCAATCCCTTAATCTCGTGACGCTTCTGGGACAGCAGAACAATTGAGGGTGACTGGAAAGAGAAAAGAGATGTGTGAGTGACTTGGAGGCCGAAATTGAGGAGAACGGAGTCACATGGCGTCAAGGATTACATAACATTATTCATTCCGATTTTCCCGATTAAATTAACTTTACATTGGATCTTGGATCTTGGATCATATGGAAGATATTCAAACTTGTATGCTATCGAGATATCACAATGTCAAGGCAAATGATTATTCACTCTGGAATTAAACTTCCACTGAAAATTACAAGTACTTTTCGGTACAGACATACACGGATGACCTTTTCGCAGTCGGGGTAGCCAAGATCTGACAAAAGTCGGGGTTGGGAAAAATCTGGGGAAAATGACGAAAAATTTGAGCGCGCAATTTTTTTTCGAAATATCAGGAATGAATGTAATATTGCAGGAAATATTTTGTCGAAGATATTCTGCTCTTCCTAAATTGTGTATTTTGTTGAAACGCAAAAAATTCTTTCTACTTTTGACTACTATTGAGAATAATACTCGTAAATGCAGATAGGGCGCAAATTTTTTTAAGTCAAGCTGAAATGAATACAGCATTGAAGAGATGATTTTAAACGCCATTTTGCTTGGATTTCTAGGTTGACGGTTCACTTTCGTAGCGCTTAAATAGAAGCGAATAATTGGGGGAAATAGCAAGAGTTAAATAAATCAATACCTTACCTACTATAAATATACTATTTCAGCGTAAAAAGTATATTACAAATTTTAAAAGTGCAGTGGGACCTAAAATCGCGTCTAAAATTTATATTATCAAGTGCAGATGCAATATTTGCGCGAAGCGTAAAAAATTTTTTGGGTCTGAAAGTGAAATATCTCGTCCGACCCCGGTAAGAAACACGATATAACGGGGTTATTTTGATTCTGAGAGAGGGTCAAAGAAGGTCAATTTTAGTCGGGGTTGGACAGGTCAGTTTTTCAGCGGGGTAGTACCATAGCCACCATGCGATCCGTGTATGCCTGTTTCGGTAGTGATTGCATGTGTGGCCTACCGACTGGGTAGGCCAAGGCCACACTGAGAATGGAGTCTGTGGCCTACCAATATTTTTTCTATTTTTTGGTAGGCCACAAGCTGAGGTGGACGCTGATTGCGTGTGTGACCTACCAAAACATTGCAGATTTGAAGAGAATTCTTGTTCTATGATAATTGAGCACGTATGTTTCATGAAAATATATTATCTAATAATAGTATTGGATTGGTTTGATTGGGCGCAAACTCATGTCAAATATAACTAAGTTGATTGATTGATAGTGCACCAAATCTAGTTGCCATTTATCATTGACCTCTAATCATTTCTGTTTTCAAATATTTTCATTAAACAATCGAGTGCATTCACAATAGTGCATGAATTCCATTAAAATCAGAAAAGGTAGGCCACACACGCAATTAGTGCCCATCTATGTGTGGCCTACCAAAAAGAGAAAAGTTTTGGTAGGCCACACAATGCACTCTCAAAATGTATGGCTTATCCGAACGGTAGGCCTCACTTGCAATCATTACCTCATTGAAACTATACAAACACTCAATTGTTTCCAAAATTTGGGTTGATCATATTCATGGAGAGGTTTTACATCAAAGTAAAATATCTCGTTTTTATATCAAAATTTTCGAAATTCTAAAGAGGGGAGCGGACGAAAAAGTTTGTGTTTTTGCGACTTCACCAAAAGCGATTTCATTTAAGTACTATCATGTTTTAAAACGTCTTTTATTTAAGAATCAAATCGTATTTTCTTCATACTCCCGTTCCCGTACCAGCAGCGGCTACTCAAATATACAAACTGATAAATGAGAGATTTTGTTTTTCAGAGAAAATTCGCAGAAATGTTTTGAAAGAATTTCAAAAAATTTCCACGGAAATTTCTAAAACTATCTGCAAAGGGAAGGGAGCTTTTGCCCAATTTTTTGCAACATAGTAGCTTTGATAGGAATACCTTTTATCTGTGATGAAAGTTTCAGCCCAATTCATTCATTTTTGTTTGTTTTACACGGTATTTCAAAAATTGGTCAAAATTAATGGAACAACCGTCGTGATACTAATTTAGAAAGGATATACTGTTTCACGAATTTAAAAAGACACGAAGTGATTTTTATATGTAGAAGAACTGCAATGCAATCAATATAAAAAGTTCAAAAATACCAAGAGATTTAGATTTATCTAAGTATTCAGAATTTTTTTAGGACCTTCACAATTATCACCTGGTTTTATGTTTATGTGATAGTAGCAGGAGCAGGAGGATGTAACGTCATATATATCATACAAAACGCAAAGTAGAACCTAAACTATGTATTGCTGGATGAAGGCGATCTTCAGCATTTTCTCTATCCAAATTACACGAGATTTTGTGAAAAAAGCATACAGATATGACAAGGAGACCTATACGAAAGGAGCTTGTCGAAACGCTTGTACAAGAGTGAAAAGGTTTAGTGAGTAAACCAGTGTGACATGTTCAAGTCGGTTTCTACATTTGAAATATCCTGAAGATGTCTGTCTTGCTCTTGCTGTATGTATGCCTCGTTTTACATGCATTATGTACTTACATACATTACATACATAATGCCCGCGCCTGTCACAGACAACATACCTGCATAGCTAGACTGACACCCTCGTACTTGCCCAACTTATGATGGAGAACAGGCGGCTACTACACATGTATGTAGTTTATATTGTATGAAATACCTATGCCTATGACCTATTCACGAATTACCTGAAGTGCTGCCGTTGAGGTTCCGGCTGATCCTGAAGCTTCGAAGATAGTAGTAGGTGTTCCGAATTCTGCCATGTTTCAGTTGGTGTGTCTGCAGCAGACCCCTTGCAGACGGCACCCGACTCTCTCTGCGTCAACCTTTGACCTCCTTTCACGAGTACAAATTAAGTGATGAGCAGTAGTGGAGATGACAGACGAGCGACGATTTTCAGAGACGACTGCCGGTCTTTGTCCTCAGACGTAGTGACTCGTGTTCTTCCTCTTGCTCTTCTGTCTGCTATGCTGTCTGCTGCTCTGCTGTTGTGTGTTGTGTGCTGTCCGTTGGAGTTGGGATTCCTTCCCGCACAGCGAATCCAAACGAGTTTCAATTCCGAAACTCACTCCACGCATACTGAACAACTGTTTCCATGCAGATGAGTGTGATAAGAAATACGGTATGTGAGGTTCCATCAGTTCACAACCTGCTGACCAGTAAACACAGTGTAAATCGAGGTTCAGGTGATGAGTCACGGTTTTCTCTTCACCTACTCTACTCCCCACTCGTCTTTCTTCTGCTTCCCTGGGATTTCTTATGTTACCGTCTCATGAATTTATTCAAAAAGGAAATTCTGAACTCCTAATCCTAATTGTTCTTTATTAGCAACTTGAGTTTAGAGTTTTTCGTGAAATTCACATTTTCAAACAGGTATGTCTGGATAGTTTGACGTTTTATTTGGATATCATGAAAACCAGTAGACAAAATACATATGAATGAGTGACTGAGTTCAAGTCGAAGTCTTAAAATATGTAGAAAAGTAGTAATTAAAGAGTATTTAAATTGCATCTCTTTGGAAAGGATCAGCATATTTATTACGTATTTCAGTAAAAAAAACTGAAATTCTCCGTATTGTGAATTGATAGGTGTGATTTAAAACAAGTTTAAAGAATTTCCCACAATTCCATCATTTCGATACTAAAAGTATTCCCTAACTGAATTGTTGCGCTTTCTATATAATGTTTCCATAAAAATTCTGAAAATTTTATTGTTTTCATTGCAAAATAAGATTGAAATACTATGTAGAGCTTTTTATACTACAAATTCTCAATACTTACGTATATCCCTGATGAAAGAAGACATTGCATTTAAAAATTCGTTATTTCCAAGTTACCTATATGTTTTCCCCAAAAGTAGAATGCGAATAGATTAGATACCTTCTAATGTATTTTTAACAAATATGTATATGGCTCAACCTCAATTCTTTCTCTTTTTGTTTCTTTAAAATGCACACTTTTGTCCTTCCATCAAAAATGGACTCTCAAAAGTGTATTTTCCGGTACATAGGAAAATATCGCTTCGCCCAGCTGACGAGAGGAAAGCACATGTAATATTCTGAATACACGTACTACAAACGTCTCAGGCTTCATGAATCTGGCATGTAACTGAGCTTCTTGGACCATAGGCCGAAGCTATGCATGAATCAGAAAGTCACCAAGCAATGGCCTTTACAATAAACCTTAAGTCCTCGTCGTTGAGGCCTGGAACAAAAATAAATAAGAATAGCAAAAGCATACTTATTACTACACCAAAGAAGTCAACAAACTGGGAGTTCGTATGATTCATCTCAGTCCTTATTACTCCTTACTGAAGATGCACTATTTTATCAACACCAATTCAACATGTTGTGGTTACTCGTAATTCATAAGCTCATGACCATTATTATCTAAAATATTGAATTGGAATGAAATATACACTGTCATTTTAATTCATCACCTTTAGCTTACAACTTATGCGGAATGCATTTGCATTGCAAAGAGTGGTTGTTTGTATCAAATAAACCACCGTTAATTTGACATGTCATGACATCGCAAAACATGACAAACTGGGTCGTGTTTTAGTATTGTCTATGTCGGGATGCCTCAGCATGGTGTAATTCATAAACTTGTTCTCAAAGTCGATACATTAAATATTTTGACTGAAAAGTAGCAGATTCCTCGGATATCATCTGATATTGTGAAATGCGAAACATGGAATTTTAGATTGGATTTAATGAGAATGCGCTTGTTGATAGTTGGAATAGAGCAAAAGCGGACAATTCACAATTTCTTGAATCAATATGTCTCCTCATTTTGGCCTATTATGTCACCACATACTGACACCCATTGAGAGACGAGTGCGGATAATAATCGTCGCTTTTAGTAGTTCAGGTTCAGGCTGCTCGCATGGATTTAGGATTTGGGTGTATGGAGGGAGAGCCCTCGTGAGGTCGTCCCGTGCTCTGCACGCAACATGCAAATAATGTGACATGGAAATGATCCAGTCAAGTCAGGAGCAGCAGTAGTAGTTGTGGTTCTGCCACAATAATTATCGTGCTTCATCTCCAATCAGGAAGAATCACGCGTTGCGGGTGTGGGCAACGAGCCACACGCAGCAGCGGCTGCTTTTTGCTTGTCCACCTACCAGCACCAGCTCACCACACTCCAGTCCAGATCCAGCCACCTCCGCTCCGTTGCACCAAGTCCACCCACTACTACCCATACCCACTATTTACACTTCAAATCTTCGGCCCTAAAAGGTACTTACCCAACTCAACTAATTATCAATTGTCATAATAAGTACACCAATCCATCCATCTATGTAGCAACTCATAAGCAAAGTCTACCTCTGCCAGGCAATCCGCAAATCCCCTTTCCTTATTGTCTCCAGCTGATTGAGAGTCCAATTTGTAGTAATTTGTAGGTCAAACGTCTCCCCTGCCTCAACCTCCTATGAGAAGGAATGTTTGCTAATATGTAGTACATTCGCTAGTCGCTATTAGAAGTTCCTAGACCATCAATCGCAATGTCAGTTCCCATATTCTCGGTATTGGGCTCATCAGAACACAATAATTATTCTATAGTTTTAACTAAGTATGTATATCGATTCGTCTTCCGCCAGACTTGTAAGCTACTGCTGAACTGACTACACGTCACACGTTGATCCCATTTTATTTCAATTTCATGATAATTCATTAATCAATTTCTTAATTGAAGTGGAACGTTAAATATGCTCAAGACAAGACTAAAAAAATTTTGGGATTACAGGTGAGGAGCATGTCCCGAATCTGCCGCTTGTCCCGCTCCCATCTCCTGCCAGTGCTGGCGCAGTTTCGGATCGCATGGAGTGGAGGTCAGCTGACTGGACGCGGATTGTGCACACTGAGTGGCCAACAACTGAGTCTGACTCCCAGAGTGCGGAAGACGCTCGGAAGATCAGCAGACTGCTTCAGAACCTTCCATGTTGCCCCCGTGCTTCAAGGTAGGTTTCTGGAACTCTACTCACTAAGCAAATGCTTTACACATGAGCCGAGGTCATGAGTCAGCTTCTCGAGCAAGGCTTTTGTTTTCCACAGGAACGACATCAGTCCGAATGCCATCCCTGTCACCCACCATGGAGGAAGGCACGATCGTTCAATGGCTCAAGAAAGAAGGAGAAGCCATTGCTCCAGGAGACGTTCTCTGCGAGATCCAGACGGACAAAGCGGTCGTATCTCTCGAATTCGACGACGAAGGTGTCCTTGCCAAAATACTCGTAAGTTTCCCAAGCTAATTAAGAAGAAACATTCATCTCCGTTCCTTCCAACCATTCCTCTCACCACTTGGGGTACTGGGATACAAGTCAGGGAGCGTTGGAGCTGCTGAAGACAAAACGCAGAACTTATTTCTCTGTTCTTTCCTCCTGCAGAAACCGGCTGATTCAGGGACGATTCGTGTTGGATCGCTTATTGCGTTGGTCGTTGAGGAGGGCGAAGATTGGAAGAACGTGGACCTGCCAGCGGACGAAGTCCCTCCGCCCAAGCCCGCTTCTGCTCCTTCAGTCCAATCGCCCCCTCCTCCGACTCCTCTCTCGGCTGGGCCTCCCGCTTCCGACGTCCTCCTGGGTCCCGCAGTACGAAACCTCCTCGCCCATTACGGACTGACCTTGAGCCAAGTTCAAAGTTCAGGATCGAGGAACGTGGTGAAAGGAGACGTGCTGAGAACGGTGCAGGAAAAGAGTCTCCAGCCGGTTCTGTCCAAGGGTGAGCAACTCTCATCTTCTCAGCACAATTCCTTCTCCCCGTTCCTCGTGTCCTTGAACTCGTCAAGTCCACTTCCCAATATTCAAACTCCAACTGCAGTTAATTAGGCTCATTTTATGTGTTCAGATGGGACAGCAGCTGGACCCAAGAAGGCTGTGGCCAAGACGACGTCTGCTCCGTTCAAGGACCTGGAGATTACGAATATGCGGAGGACGATTGCGAAGAGGTTGTTGGAGTCCAAGTCCACCATTCCGCATGCCTACGCGACAGCTGACTCCAAGATCGACAAACTGCTCAGCTTAAGACGAAAGATGCTCGGAGCTGGCCTCCGGGTATCTCTAAACGACTTCATCATCAAGAGCGTGGCCAATGCACTTGGCAAGTCCCCCGCCCTCAACGTCGTCCTTCAAGGAACAGAGGTACGAACTCGCCTTCTGAGACTCAGAGAGTCCTCGCAGGAAACCTTTTCTCCTCGTCCTTTCATTCCTGAGCAACATAACAAAGAGGAAATCCTGATTCCAGGTTGTACAGAAGGGTCAAGTGGACATTTCCGTTGCCGTGGCTACAGATTCGGGTCTCATCACTCCGATCGTGACCAACGTGACTGAGAAGGACATTCTCCAGATCTCTGACCAGGTCAAAGAATTGGCGGACAAAGCGAAAAAGGGCAAACTACAGCCGCACGAGTTCATGGGAGGAACATTCACGTACGAACCAGCAACTGAACCGCTTGAGGTCAAAGTATGTTTTCTGTGTTTCTGGCCTCACTAACTGAGTTTCTCTTTCCAGGATCTCTAATCTGGGCATGTTCGGGATCCACCACTTCACGGCCATCATCAACCCACCCCAATGTGCTATTCTGGCCATAGGAGGAGGTCACACGTACTTGAGTGAGTCCCGATTCTCTTACTTCTCTCTTTGATCACTACTCTCTGGTCTCACGCCAGTTCTGTTGAGCAGATGCGGAGGGACGGGAAGAAGTGCGTCTCGAGACGACATTGTCCTACGACGCCCGGTCCGTGAGCGAAGTGAATGCATCTAAATTCCTCGCACATCTGAAACACGAGCTGGAGAACCCCACGGAGACGTCGATGGGCGTATATGATATCCCGAGTCGTGTGGAGCAGAGGAGTCTGAGTTCCAGCTAGGAACAAGCTAGTCAACCCCACCTATGACCTATGTAGTTACGGTACGAATGGAGTAGTGGACAGTCCGCACCGGATCGAAGTCCAGTCTCCGCTCGGACTCACACGAACACGAGGATCAGTTCGTTTTAAATCAGCATTGACATTTTTAGTAATATGACTATTTAGTGTTGCAGTACTATTAATTTCTTTGTGATTTAATTCAGTTTTGAAGTTGAACAGACTCATGAGTAAATGTTATCGAAATAAATATGAAACGGACTATCCCACCTAAAAACAGAATAAATACCTGCCCTCGAATCTCCTCAAGTACTCACCATCTTCACTCCGTATAATTATTCCAGATCCCGATTTCGCATATTCACTTTAAATACAAGAATACAACTGATTTTCTTTTTCGCATATTCACTTTATTTATGTTTGGCTTTGTCTATATTTCGCTTGCTGTTCATGTTCACTTATTTTGGAGACTATGATAAGCCAAACATAAAATATGAACTGAGTTCAAAGAATAAGTCACTGGACATCTAGTACGTCAGGCAGCCGAAAATCTTTCTGTAGAATCGTAGTGACCGTAGAAAACGCTGTCGAATAACAAATTAGGCGACAATTTGTCATACAATATTCTGTCGGTCGACTGCGGTGTGGTTTTTCCGTTTTAAGGAACGAAGAATTGTTGGAATGATTGGAATGTCGATCAGAGAAACCTCTTGAGGAAGATGTACGTGACGACGCCCATGAACATGAGAAAGGCGAGGAAAATGAGGAACTTGTCAGTCCACTCACGTCGACCGTACTTGCTCAAGAGTGTCCGAGCTGTGGAAATGGTGGAACGCTGGTCCACCAACTCCGTCTGCGTGTCCTGAATCCGGGCGGAAGACTGACCTGGAACCAAAACACTTCGTGTCAGTTTTATGACCACAAAATGGGAATTGGTCGTAAGCAGCTGAGCTCAGAAGCACGCTCACCCAGTTGCTCCAGAGTGGCAGAACTCCGACTGACTGTGTCAATGAGAAGAGCTCGGGAGCGAGCCAGTGAATCCGTCGTGTGTCTCGCCACGTCCGTCGTCGACTCACCGCGTCCACTCACTCTGGAAGTACAAGGAGTCAGGTCACAGGTCAATTCAGACAAGATTGATAAAGCGATAGAGAAACGAATGTGACTCTTTCATGAGTATGGAAGAGTACCTGGGCTGCTGGGTAATGGAAGTGAGCGGAGGTTCGCTCAGTAGCTCCGACCTTTCTTTCGCCTCGGCCGCCAGTCGTCGTTCACGAAGAACCGCATTGTACGCTCGGGATCCTCGATCCATGTTCCTCACTGGGGACAGACTCGGTACCTTCGGACCGGACGAAGGGTCAGCGTCTGGATGGGATTCTGTGTTTCGGCCTCCACTACGACTCCTCATACCCCTTACTCCGAAACTCAAAGGTCAGTTGCTGACCAGCAGCTACACATGACACAGCAACAGCAAGTGACCCGAATTGAAAGCCAAGAAACAATTAGGATGTAGAGGGTCAACAAAACAGATGATGATGTGCACGGAATTTGAACCAGAACACGCGTTACCGCAACCCGGATCTTGTTGGAGCAGAAAATAGCCTCACGAGGGATAGGAAATGGTTTCTTATGAGAAAAAAAGTTATTTTTTGAGGACTCGCTGCTATATATTTATTTATTTATATATAATAAATAATAATGAATGTATACAGTAGTAGAGTCCTCGAATATTCGGCCCGCCGAAAACTTGCCGAGGTATTCAACCGAATAGTTTTAACAATGAATTATGTGCACTTTCCGATAGTAATTAATTTTCGCTCTACAATGTATTAATAACTTTAAATTGCAATTTATATTTATATATGTGTAGTGAACAATGTCAATAAATATAATTCAATTTATTGCGAAATTTCGCTCTGCGCAGAGCAGTGACAAAACGGGTTAGCAAACGGGTTAGCAAAAGCGGTCAGGAGTAAAATTGAGGCAGATCTTCGCCCTGATCCCATTCTACATATATGCCCTTTTCTAAGCTATTGTTTGCATTGCAAATTGCAATGCTGAATCTATGTATCCAAAGTTATAGACTACAAATGAAATTGAGCCATCTATCGTTCAGCTTCTAGCTTCAAATATAATGATTTCGATTTGTCATTTTTATTGTATATTTATTGATGGATACATACAGAGACTATACACACCTTTCTAAAACAAGTATTAAATCATCATAAGCCACCGTTTTCTAGAACTTTCAAATAGCCACAGATTATATAAAGTACAGGCATGAATTAATTTAGATAAATGGTTAAGAAATGTTTAGATAGATTTTAGAATTTACGAAATATACTTACATTTGTTTAATTTCAAATACTGTGAAAGGTCTAATACAACTTGGGTTTGAGTGTGTGTTGGGTTAAATTGTTAAAACATTAAATTTGTATACCAGTTAGTTATTTACTTAGTTCTACATAGTTTAATTGCCATGCCCTACGAATAAATTAAGAATTGACAAAAGGTAGCAGATAGAAAGCGCTTTAGTATATGCGATCGCGAGAATTGCATGCTACATAATTGTATATCAAGAAAACTCTGATGATGTGCCGATATGTCCTTTATAGCGCAGTATAATGCAATTCCACCGTGTTCTGTAGTCAAGATATATATAGACCTGATATATTTGACCGTCTTTTGTATCTACATGTAAACCTCTGGAGCTCGCCGCAGGGGCTCGCCAATATTAGCATTAGAAAACACATGAGAAAAAATCCGTTCCAGAAATTGCTGAATAACTTAATTGTGCGACTGGTCCCCACAAATCCCAAGATGCTGCGTGTTTTAGAATTAAAAAATCTATAAATTAAGAAAGTATTAAAAGAGTTGTTTTTGGATGAGTCGGTTATTTCATTTATCTATCACGTCTGTTTAAAATACAGTTCATCAAAAGGGCTTGCTGCTTAAGATTTAGAAAGCTGATGAAAGGCCTGTTCTGTATTTTTTTACAAATCGTTTGGGTTCTATTACAAAAATTTGCTTTAGATTTGACATGGATGATTAATTAAATCAGTAACGATAGTTTGCGAGAAAGAAATCCTGTGCTATGCTAACTTCTACTTTTTTGAAAATTATTGTCGCATGATCGCTGATAAATCTTGAAAATAAGGATTCCAGTATAAACTCAGTTTGAGTTTTAGAAATATAAAGTCAAAATCTGATTTTAAAAGTTATTTTTTCAATGAAGTGATTTCTCGGATTGCCGAATAGTTTCTTTTAGGTGAAGCAATTATCAAAAAATTAATAGTATTGATTTTCATTATACCGCAATTACTTTTGAAGGTGAATATAGTTGACGCTGTTCAACTATGAGTTACGTTAGTACGTTCCGATTCAGCTAAATGTGACGATTCGATTGATATATCACATGAGTTTGAATTGAACGCCATATTATTCGGCCCGCCGAATAGTTTATGGCCGAATATTCGGCCAAGCCAACTAGCCAAAATTTATTATGCGGGCATCACTAGGTAGACCTTTTGACCTTAAACATCCAAATTCAGTAAGGCATACATAGTTCTAGTACTCTCTCTATTTAATTAAAAAATCTTGCTTTCTTTGTCTTCGGCAATGACTTAACTTGAAATTTCAAAAACTGCCTTGGTATAATTTTAATTTAACTGTCTTCAACAATTTTTCGCTTCTATAATTTGGATGATTAGATTGTCTACCAAGAATTTCCTTTTCTAAATCCCAACGCTCTTTTTCATGATAGTTGTTTTTGCGGAAAAATGTATAGTGCATATTTTGGCATTTTTAGTACATTTGAACCTTTCCATACTAATGACGTGTAAATTGAAGTCAATAATGTAAAACAGGCAGCATACCATAAACATAATGAGCTATTAAATGATAGTTGATAATTGACGCTTTCGAATCTCGAATATGCATCGTTTGATAAAAAGTACATTTTAAAATTGCTTTTTAATGTAAGGTAAATTCGATTCATTTTTAGGTTTTTACTAGTTAATTTCGACTTTTGAAGTGGAATTTCAAATAGGAAATCAACTCTAGTTCGATCCGGTATTCTATGTATATGTACTATGTATAATAGCTAACTTTGCGGCTTTCAAATCTAAGTAATCCTCAATTTTAGATTATGTCAACTCATGTGGTTATATTCGTCCATAATCTAACTTTTTTGAAAATATTCACATCGGGTTAGTGTACTGTGTTGTACCTTCAATAATTGAAGTCACTAATAAGTTATAAGTTGGGCTAATTCCAAAATTGTTAACGTTGATTGTTGAATTAAATATTGCGACTTCTTCTGCTGAAGCTGCCCGCCACATTTCCAAGGTGTGGATTCGGTCCGTTCGTCCACCACCACCATCCACCATAATCTTCACCAGACATACCAGAGCAAATGAATATTCAGTTCGCTGCTGCTGTTGGCTGTCAGCTGTTGGGGTGGTTGATGTGCGTTTGAGTAGGAGGTTGAATTGAAACTTGGAACCCGACAGCATCCTAGTCACCTGTTGTGGGAAGGAAGCGGAGTCCAGGTACCCCACCTCAGCCCACTCTCACCTTCAGCCAGCACAACACAAGGTTCGACATCCCACTTATGACTTATACGATAATACGATACCTTCTATGTATTCAGTTTTCATATGTCACTATGTTCATTTGAGTATTTTTGTGTGAGATTTCCTTCTTTTCGTGCAGATAGAGGTACAGGATCTGATTGAATCAATCCTGGCATGTGACCATCCCGCTGACTAGTCCGCAATCGCCCGTCTCGACAGAGCTAGTCCTCATCTCAGTCGTCATCGGGTGTTCCATGGCCGTCTTCCGTCTCCTACTTCGTCATCCCCGCTTCCTTCACATCCCGCTTTCCCCCCACCTCGCTCGACCTCTGTCCACCGGAGGATTCACAGGTAGGTTTTTCAAACAACACACAACATACACCTTGGTCCCAGCACTGACTCCATCCATTCACCTTCTTGCTTCTCAGGCCCAGTCACTCCGAAGGGTGGGATTGGGAACCAGAGGGCTCCAGCCTCTACATCCGTGACTCACGACACGCTTGACCTCACCTTCCAAGATGCGGAAGCAGCCTTCCGGTCCAAGACCACCTGGGAGCTCCTCCGAGCATACATCGTGTTCAAGCTCTGTTCCATCAACTACTTGGTGGACAACAACATGAAGGTAGTCACTAGGGAATCCACAACCGATTAATTTGTCGGTGAATTAACCGATTAATAACCGGTTTTCGATTAATCGAAAACCG
>JAQFYU010001362.1:0-15186 GCA_034694905.1 Ceratophysella granulata
TTTTTTTCCTTAAGGAATTTCCGGCAAGAATTTCCTCCGAGGCTCCGCACCCCCGCACGGAAGATTTTCCACCCGTGGTTTTAAACATTTACTCGTGTTTCCCAGGTCCAAATATTCCAGAAGGTCATATAGCAATTCAGCTGCATGGTTTTGTGGAAGAGTTGGTAGTAAATGATGATCCTGAATACCAATGGATCGATAAAATTCGTACTCCACGTGCATCGAACGAAGCTCGACAGACGTTGTTTTCAAAACTTTCGGGAGAAGTACAACGCCGGGTAGGACTAAAGGCATTAGAATTAGGAGGAAACGCTGTTATTGGGTGAGTTCCGTGTTATTTCAATGTCATTTCACTGAATTTCAGGACTATTGCATGGGCTTTTAAGCATTATATGTACATAAACCTACATGTGAATCAACTTTTTCTCTTAGATATCGCCAGTGTTTCGATTTAGAGGGTGAGTCCGGTATTGTTGTACGTGGAATCGGAACAGCTACTACTCTAACAAAGTGCTACGACACACAACTCTCTCCAAATGCTGAAAGAGCCGAGTAAGTATTTCAAGAACCTCATTAGCAACGAAGAGACTTGATTTATTTGTTTCATCGGGGAAGTACTCGTATGTCAGGCAGTAAGTGTCAGGAAAAAAATAAGTTCGAATTCGCAGATAGCAAAGACGGCGTTTCGAATTTGAGACGTCAGTTTTTTAAATATAATTGAAGCTTCGATTCGGCTCCACGAATATATTTTTGAATGGAATGAGCTTACTGTCTGTGGAAGTTATACAGCTTCGGTGTTTATCGTCTTTCTTGTAGTACTTTGCTAAAAATGTGCATTCGGTGTTCCATGTTGTACAATAATAGCTAAGTGGCCTCAATTGCTACCAACACTATTTTGTGCTCATCAAATTTCGCCAATGCTACCCGAAGAGACCCGAGGCCTGTCAGTTGCAATTCAGGACTTCTGTTTTTCCTTTTCATGCGTTATCCTTCCGCTAACTGTAAATATTGAAAAGTTCGAAGACCTTGCGCTTCCCTTATCTGTATTTTCCAACTCCATATTTAAAACTGTCATGCGTTGATGTGGAATGTACGGTATATCACCTTACCCCAGGAATGAACTTTTTTGTATCGTATCTTGATTTCGTTATCTGACAATATCAGTACTTACCCAACATTAATACTGATCTGCCTCTAACTTTAAGCGTGCAGAAGAGAGTGACTGGGCGGGATCTGTAAGTACTTCTTCTGTTTCACATCAATCTATCCTCCATGTATTATTTGTCTAGATTCGGAATGCACTTTACTTATTGTTTCTTGCGTAAACCTATTGTACACAGCTCTCTATTTACTGTTTCATTGCCGAAGGAACTTGGAGTCTTGTTTTTCTTCTTCTCGCAGGTTTCTGTCTGCAGAGGCTGCTCCACTGAATCCTTTACAACCTAACCTTCTATCCAATAAACCCTCTCATTCTCATTCGAAAAGCTTTAGTTTGACCACTCAGCCTTTGAATCGTGTTTCACGCATGACCACTTCCAGCATGCCAGAAACCATTCTTCGTAGTCTCTGTACTGACACACAAGCCGAACCCACTTTAGCCGAAGTAATTATCAGTCTTTCTAGTCCTACTAGTCACAGCAGTGTGCTCCCCGTATGTCACGAGGCAGAAACCTTGTTGGGCGTCGGACCCGACGACCAACTATTTCCCCCAATGCCTTCCTCCTCCCGAGTTCATGAGCTTCTTACCCCACAAACTTCCTACGAGGGCAGCAGACGAGGCTCCATGTTTGAGTCAGACGATGACAGAAAAACGGACACTGACGCAAGTGCTCCTCCCGTGCCGGACACAAAACAACACTACGCAAAGGTCATGCGAGAGCTTAGGGGACAAATCTCAGTGGACGACGCCTTTGCAACGGACGAGGGCAAGCTACATTTGTACAGACGACATCGGAAGTCCAAGAAGAAAGACAAGTACTCCACCACAGCTCTCATGAAGCGAGCAAATTCACGTAGCAATACTTTTTCTGAGAAGAGTTTGTCAATGAGCAGCACTGAGAAAATGAAGGACGAAGTAGTCAAGTTCTTCACGAGGCGTTGGAGGACGAGCACAACTGAATCTGTGTCCCAAGGGAAGGGGGAGAGTCAAACGAAAGGTCCATATAGAGAACCGCGAATCCGTCGAGAACTATTCACGTTTGGAAGACTTAAAAGATTTGCACGTCGGCGTCGAAGTAGCAGCTTACGACGCTCCACGAGCGAGAGCTTTTCTATTGGGCGACAATCTCTGGAAAGCCTACCCTCCATACGGTCAGAGGACATTCGATTTGAGCACGAGTGGTCGGGTACCATGAACTATCCAGCACTGAAACTTCCTCCACCCGTTCCCAAAATCTCGGACCCTGTCACTGTGTTATCTATGGGCAGTCCTCGTCCCTCGCTGTCGTCAAGTGACGTTCTAGAATCTCCTACAAAACACAACGCAAGTGCCCTTGTCAAACAAACAGCTTCAATTATGCAAGCCGTGAAGGGCCTTTCCTACGAGCCCTCAGACAAACCTCTTCGGCTTTACATATCTAGCATTGATGCCTTACTAGTCTGTAACTCGTCTACTAACCCAAGCACTGCCTTGACCAAAGTTGCTAGCACGTCTTGTCTTTTTCCGTGTTCTGATACGAATGTGCATGATGAGTCTGTGGGGCTGGAAGATGATCAGTTGCGTAGTATGAAATTGGGTTCAGCCACTCAATTTGATACTACTGGAACTGCTGAAGCTTCGAATTTTGGCACGAGCACAGCGATCGTTCGGTCGACTGATCCCACCGTTGTTTTGGTTAGTCGGGAGTTGAGTAACACTAACACTACTACTAATGAGCCTAGGGAATTTTGTATGTCATTACTTTCTACTAGTGCTAATAATACTGAGAATGATCCTCATTTCATCTCTTCTCCTTCAAACACGAATGTAAATAGTGGAACTCTGGGTCTGATGGGAACTGGGTTCAATCCTTTGGTGGGACATGGCGACGCTTCCTCAGTCAGCACTCTTTCTTCCGCCGCATCCGTCGCAGTGCTGGCTCCACATTCAACCATTGCATGTTCCGAGCCGATTCCAGAAGAACAGTCCGCTTCATCAGCCGAAAATTCCATCAGTGACGCTTGCACAGCTGCGGTAGACCCAGCGGTTAGTATGGCGTACAATCAAGTTGCCGCAAATGGTACTAAGCTGGTGTCCCTCGCAACTACGACTGACTCGAGCAAAGTCGCGATCCCAGTAAAGTCCAATTCAACAGCTACAGCCTTGGTCTCCCTCGTTTCCCATAGTATTGAAACGGGAAGCACAAATGCTTTAACAGCAAGTGGGCTTCATACGCCCAGCAAACCGACGTCTTCCAAAAGTGGAGGACCCACACCTGTCAAAATCATCCCGTCTCCAAATCCAAATCCGGTTGGTATTGGAGCAATGGGTCGACGGTCTTCAGAATCGGACCTCTCGACACCTCCTAAAGGTAAGTTTCACAGATTTTCATTAATAGAATTGTGAAAGTAGAAATCTGCTTTTACAGGCGACCGACAAGGGGTTTCATATTTGAATTTTCTCAAAATGAACTCCGTGAATGTATTGGGATTAAGGCAGCCGGGCGGAAACGCAGCTGTTCCTGAAGCTTCGAAACGAATAATTGGAAACATGACACATTTGCAGGTTTACTAAATTCGAGTATCCAGGCAATGCTGCAATCTACACATGGAAAGGGTCCCAGTTTTGCTCCATCTCGTCGACCGGCAGCTGGAGCAGATCATTTCGATATGCTGGAGTATCCGTTTATCACTATTTCTCAATTGCCAGCCAAGTTCATTCAGCGTATTGGTGAGTCCCTTCTACTCGTAGTCGTAGTATTCAATTGTGATTCAAGAATAATAGAATTATTAGCGTGCGTACATTACATTTCAGTAGTACTTACACGAGAAACATTCGTGAAACATTTAATATTGAACCCGACAGAAAACTGGTATTAATGGGTTTTGTTTGAACAGGCTGAAGTGTTTGAAATTCTTCAGTTTAGCTTAGGACTCCAGGGCCTTGGTTTTCTGTAAATGCCAAGCCAAATAAATTCTATTATTTGCTTTCACTGTCGTGGAACTGGATAATAATCGGTTGAACTTACGATGCAGATCAATGTAGTAAGAAGCAACGTTTTCCGGATAAGCTCCATTTCCATTGAAAACGTGATCAGAGAGTGCTTGATTGTTCCAGCTGCCTCCACACTGTTGTCGTCAGTAGTGTGAATAGCAAGACCATTGGCCACCTTGCGCAATGGTCCTGGAAAGCAGCAAATTCGGCTCTTGAGATGTTGGTAGGATTTTCGAATTTCGAATATTTTTTGAGCGTTTGCATCTTCGACCGAATATGCGATCTCATGATCCGTCGTTCCATGTTCACCAGTCTTGATGATTCGGCCAAGCTCTTGATCTTTGTAAACTACAACGGCGCACTATATGTCAAATATTAAATTTAGAGAAGCGGTTCCCTTAAATACATGGCATCTTCATTTGTGTTTAAAATTTTACATCTCGAGCCGTTCCACAGGGTTTGATTTTTAGGACTTCCTTGCCATCTCTTCCGATGAATGCAATAGAGTAGCTACGCCCATGCAGATTTTCCAGTTTATTCTCTGCGGTCTCACAAACTAGGAAAATGCGCTCATTGTTCGCATTTGTTTTGACGAGCTCGTAGAAGAAATCTGGAAATCAAAACAAATCCAAATCAGGAAAACGAATTAGGATAATTTTCTGATTCTTCGCATTTGTTTGTTTCGACGAATTCATGGAAACAATTTGAAAAATAAAACAAATCCAAATCAGGAAGTCTAGGAAATTAACTCCTATTTTGACGAGTTCTTAGAACAACTTGAAATCAGGAAACCAGGAATAAATCCCATTGTCCTCATTTCATCCTTATTGTTTTGACGTTAGTTCTTGGATGGATTCCAAGAACAGGAACGGAACGGAATATTGTTTATCTAATAGAGAATGAGCATCTTACATGCTCGTCAGCACGTAAGCTACGTCAGCGTGAATTACGTAAGGTACACGAGCACCTGCTATCGATGTTTTATATGGATGGACGTTATCATGATTATTCAATCATGACTTGTCGGTGCAAGGTACAAATGTACAATTGAAGATCCAATGCCGCCTATTATCGCGCTGGTTGAAACAATCGAAAAATTGAATTTTGTTGGCATAATTTGATTGAACCATCCGACATTATGCGTGGATCATATCTTATCTTGAACCATGTTTGTGGAATTTTATTGTGATAATGCAGTTTGATAATATAACAAGTTTGCATCCACCCACAGCCCCACAGGTCGGTTCTTTTACTGCAAATGAGCGCCATTTACAGGTCTGAAATGATTTCGTCCAAATCCGTAAAAGTTTTGCGGTTTGAAGTTGATTCGCGAGATTCTAAAGCGTCTAATTTACAAATTACTGTTATAATTAGATTTCATGGTTGACTTCAGATTTATATATCACTAATCACTATCATTGTTAAATTAGCAGTGAGATCCACCCGATAATATCAAAGGTTTAATAAAGTTTCCAAAAATAGCAATGCTGTAAAGATTTAAAGAATCAAGATTCACTTACTGTTTCCAGCAACTCGTCTGTATAAAACACGCTTGCTGTCTCGCACTCCCTCGAAACCAGGTAGTCCATGTTCTCTAATAAGATCCGGCTCTGCATTCAGCAGTATGATGGGCGACGGTGACGGAACAGGGTTTGCTGCTAATCAAATGTATTGCATTGATTAGAAATGACAATAATACGAATTTCCAAATATGATCCAGTTGCACCTTGCTGCAAGCAGCATCGCATGATCAACTGCGGCTCAAGGTCAAACCTTGGACAAGTTTAGCGCAGACCGGTATCGATGCCGGGTGGCGCAAATCTTAAGAATAGCATAGTGCACGTACCTCTGCCATGACCATCCGGGTAGACATTATAGCCAATGACGACGTCCATATCTGGTTCGTCCGTTACGCCACCTTTCGTCGTGAAAGGGGAATGAAAACAGATTTAACCAAATAATGCTAATGCTTATAAGCTTTTTTTCTCAAGAATTCGTATTTCACTTACATCGTCGTGGGCGTTCCGCCGATTTGGGTTTACGTTTTTGGAAACTCATTTTCTCGCTATGCTCTTCCTCTTCCGACTTTTTCTCACTGTCCGAAAGAGATGACTGGCGGCGAAAAGCCGATATATTCGGTTCGATTGAATATTGAGATGCCGTTAAAACGGAGCGTGCTCACGTAAGAGGTGAACGATTAGGGACTGACGAGTTCCGGAGAAGACGACTTAGCCTATGCACAGCCAAGCATCCCACTCTTTTATTACCCACCTCGTAGTTTTCCACTCAGTCACACAATGGTACATTAAACGGAAATACACAGGGATGCATTTGTAAACAATATACTGCAATTAGACTGGAGCTTGCCTGTACACTGGCTTGTCCGGCTAATCTAAGCAAATCTTGTGCAATAGATATTAAACCATCAATATAATATTCTTAGAGAAAAGTGAGTCACAGTCACAAATGTACCCAAATGTCCAATTTCTCGTTGGAATAAATAATGAATGCGAGAAATGAGAATTGGCGGCTGTGTAGAATATGTATTCTATTGTTATGAAACAGAGTTTTGCCATGCCCTTCCCAATCTCTGCAGGACGTTTTAATATCTGGGACTGGGAATGTATTTTTATTATGATTCTACGCCACAGCAAGTGTCACTCAAACTTCACCTTGGAACGGAAATTGGTAGTGTCACCTTTGATTAGAGACAGAACAATTAGGCCTGGGCTCTGGGCTTCAGAGATAGACAATCAGCCAAACAATGGCAATTACTATCAGCCGACCCTTATCTTGGTGCCCAGCCGTTGAGGAACAGGAGCAATTGTGCTACCACGCCTGATCTCTTCCGAAATGCTTCACGCTCATGTACTCTTAAATGAAAACGTGGCATGTTCATGGAAGTCGAGGACAACAGATGTAAAACCGAGGCACGATTACATTGGATTTACACGAATCCAAATAATATTATTATCATTCAAATTAAACCACTTTTGAGGACTGACGTAACGTAGGAAATTGTGGGTGCTGACTTTTGGGGGGAAATTCCCGGAACCGGAACGTGCTTCATTACGAAGCCATGCAGCTTAGCACTCCTTCCGAAAATTCAGGATCTTTAATGAAAGCTAATACATGGTTCTTGCTGATAGTTTTGTCGTATAGTGACGCTTCGATTTATTCGCTGTCTTAAAGGGTTTTAATTGCGTGGTTAAGACGTGCGAATGTCAGTATGCTTCCTTTGTTCTCCAAAAACTGATGGTTGTACGAGCTCTGCATCTGATCTCCATGCATTTTTTTGCGGATGGACAGGTGTATGATTCTGGTATAAGCTCCACATCTTCTGGTCATAACTACTTAACCTTGAGGAGGGACGACAATTAAAGACTCGTTCTCTCTCCACACTTGATCTGCACAAGTGAATGGAAAACGCAGAAAGGACTGAGTATTAATCTTCTATTCAGCCCTCGGGCTACAATGAGTATTGCCCTGTAATGAATTTACATCTGTCAACAGGCAGGATATGTCATGTCATATGCATTTCTCACAATAACGTCTCAATTAAAATGCTAATTGCAAACTCTAATTGAGGAACGCAATAGCAATAGGCTAACACAAGAATTATGTGCAAATATGGACAGTAAAGGCGTATGCCTAAATATTAATTATGCATTTGGGTTTGATTGAAGTGCATCAATCGAGTAAGCAGCATAATGGGCTGAATGTCAAATATTTCAATGTTGGCTACCTTGTTGAACGAGTATACTGGTACCTAGAACTAGACTTCCTGAACCTATCTTAATGAACCACGTGAAGCGTGAGTGAAAATTGTGTTCCGGTCAGGCGTTTTTAATATTCACGCTTTATGAGAGTTCAAGTATTGGCAAGCATATTAATATATTGAATTTTTCCGTAGGCGGTTGCGTTAGTGCTCGTTCTGTCAAATTGCTCGAAAGGATTTCCAATCTGGATGAACCGGAATCACGAGATTCTTGGTGGACGGAACTACGTATGGAAATTCGATCACACGCTCGATCCATTTGCTGTAATGTGATTTTGGGTTATGAAGAACATACAACAATTTGGTATGAACTAAAATTAACAAAATACTACCAATTTTGTTATCGTTTTAAAAATTGATCTTGTATACTGATAATCTTTTCAGTGACGATGTCTGCGTGCTTAGTGCATACGGCACGGCAGCTATAGTTAATTCGGCAGTTTTGGGAGACATTTCTGAAGGTCCTTCTGCAGCCAAATTTCCAACACCTGGATCAGAGTCGAAAAATGGACGCGGTCCAGAGAATGTACAACCTCAACAAACTGTAAGCGGTTGAATTCACTTTTAAGCATCGTTCATAAAATTGACATAATTTGCCATCTTTATTTTTGTGAAGCAGAGCAGTGGAAGAGCTGGATCGCTCACAGGTACGAATTTAAGATTGAATACTGATGAAGAGAAGGACTGTGGTCTTTGTCATGTTCCGTACAGTGAGAACGGGATTCCGTTTCCTATAAAGATGGCACGATGTGCCGTCTGCAAGTGAGTTCAGCAGATACAATATATTTTTAACCCACAATCGTTGTATGGAAGTTTTAAATGGAGTACATCTGTATTTCAGGAAAGGAAGAGTCCCAGATTTGCTCCTGTCCACCGTGGACATCCCCTCCAACATACCCATCTGTGGCAATACCTGCATTATTCAAGCTCAAGTATTTCGGCTCAAAAAGGATTGCAAGGGTGAATCAAGTGCCAGAGAAGTTTCAGATAGTCTTCCTTTTCTGGAATATGAACTCCATCGACGTCTAATAAATAAGCTCAAAGTCAAAGGCATGAATGCAATTTTTTGCCTTGATGTAAGTGTTCCGGTCACAAATATGAAAATTCAATCGTCCATTTAAAAAAAAAATTAATGGAAGTGTTTAATGAACTGTTTCTACTACGTGCAGGTTCAAATCTGCCTTGGCGAGAATTTAATGATGGCCATAGCAACTGGAACAGCCTTGTGCTTAGCTGGTCTTCCAACTCCAGAGCTTCCCAAAATTACTGCTGGAAATCTTAAAACTGATACTCAGAAAGTTAGTCAATATCAAAAAGTGGTTCAAGAAGCGTTTGACAAGAACCGTGAATACTACAAATTAACGTTGCATGGAGCTGGACAGGTAAGTCCATACATTAGATAAATTCACCATAATTATTGCATCTGTGTGTTTACGGTGAACAATTTTTCATCTCGTAGCAGGGTAACGGTGGATCCAGCAGTTCGGATGAAGAAGATGATGGTCTTCCAGAGGTTGATCTGGCTACAGGCAACAAAGACACTTATGTTTTGGAAGTGGATGATTCGGAAGATATTGAAATCATAACGGATCTGATTGAGGCGGGTTTAACCACGGGATTTGAAATGAGTACACTCGACAATTTAATTGGATACGATGAATACACTGTGGTTAAGCAGCAAATGTTCTCTCATATTTGGAGATGTAGAACTCCGGGTCTAACTCTTCGCCAACTGGCAGCTACTTTTGAAGCCATATTGCGAGTAAGTAGGATAGTAGCATCTTTGCAATTAGCTGTAGATTGTCTCCGTTCTTCACTTGTGCTTGTTAACCGTATTTTTTGGAATTTTTCCAGTGTATATCGTTCAAGCTTCGCGCAATGAAACCGTGCGTAATCAACAAGGTTCATTTTCGTCTCGAGCTACCTGACGAGGACGAGATGCAATTGTCAATAACAGGTACTTGCTTGGCGAAATTAATTGTATCATAGATTCTGTATGGAAAGGAAAGGAATGAAATTTAATCAAGCATCATTAAATTCACGTCATCTTCACTTTGCACGCGTCATATGTCTTGTTACGTTCATATGCGGATATAAGTACAAGTTCTACTGTTGAGTCTTGACTTGAGGGTGTTGCTTTTTTGTGATGCAACTGCAAAACACTCGCACAGATTGACAAATAAATACGTGTTTCTTTTCCGTGTGTGTATCTCAGCAATGCCTACGCACGTGCATCTTTGTATGAAACAGGTGGAAATAACGTCTTTGGCGTCTGTATTCTCTGTCGTATGCTACTGTTCCTATTGTTTCGAATGACTTGGTCGCACTCCTTAAAACACGTACAGGTTTATACTTTTATGTTTTTACATTCCACAACAAGACCATATATCGTGTGTGTCTCACGAATTATATGTTCTGAGTCTGTGATGTCACTTTGGCCTTTTTTAATTAGTTCAGCTACACACACCCACCCTACGAAACCGAAGCGTATTTTTATGTTTTCTCTTGATTTCTCGTTCTAGGCACAGCATTGGGTCTGAGAGAAAAGGTAAAGATTTCCACCCAGGAGATTCTCAATACTTCGGATCACAAAGTTTCACCAATAAGAAGCAGAGGTGAGTCAAGTCAAGACCTAGTTTATTTTCTACCCAATTACTTCAGCTGCACTAGATTCCAGCCAGAAGATCAGAGGATCTCGAATCTCGGCTCTACGGATATTTGGGAGAAACTCGAATTTTCTTTCCATATGTTTGACAATATTTTTTAATTAAAGTGGAGTGCAGGGAGATAATAAGAAAGAACTCCTCTTCTCAATCCGGGGGTTGCACTGCCCTAAAATCAAGTTTTCAGAAGTCAAACAAGTTTTCAGAAATAGTTCATTATTATCTGTTTTATATTGGAATTTCTCCAAATCCATTTTCTGTAGGTTTTATACTCGGGCATATGGTAAGCGAATGGCAATGTAAAAGTACTATTCTTTCATGGGCTTTCCACGTGATCCGCTTTCTTGAGTACCACACCTTCAAGTACGAGTTTCATTGAATTCATAGGATTTAATAAGATATTTAATGATGGGTACTTCTACAATTAATATTTTCAAGCATATTTTTAAGAACCTAGGGCTTGGCGCTCTGTCATGGACGCGCATGTTTTTGATTCTGGAAGCGCGAGCGATTTCACCAATACACTGAAGTCTATCATTCATCCTGATATAATGGTGGTTGAATGCTTCTGAAGTGGAAGTTCCAATGAATAAGAACTCCTAAATATTATAAATTGAGTTATAAAGCATAGGGCTCATAGCATCGGGTGTTCATACATTTCCAATCGACCGTGAGCTGACCTTTGACCGTCGATGATCGTTTACCATGTCGTGTGCAGGGATTAGAGGGGTCAATCATTCCCAGCTCATGCCTAGCGCCAATTTCAACATAGTAGGTCCTTATCCTTCAGCCGCATCCATCTTCTGCAAAAGGCAGAGCTACCTAGTTAATTACTATAAAGCAAAAATTACGAACTACTATAGGGAAATCAGTAGAAAGGTGCTTAACTTTGTTGTGACAACTTGTAAATCTACATACTACCATATGGAGGATGGAAATGTGCATAATACAATTTAGTATAGCCGGAAAAGTGTGCTAATTGATCGATCTATCGAAAAGAAACACCAGCCTTAATTGATGAATTGCATTACATATTAAGACGAAGCGGAAAGATTTTGCTTGTAGGTTTAGTTTCGCCTTTTATTTTTAAGTTCGGCATAAATAAGATCATCGTTTATCTTTGAGCACGAGTTAATTAGGATTCTTTCGCTGGATTGTATCTAGGCGTGCTGCTAACATAATGTAGGCTGGGGGCTGAGCCCGAGTTCAATCCGAAGTATTTACACACGTAATATACGTGGCAATACTTGAGACTTGGAGGCGAGAATTTAATAGGAATACTGGTGAATGGTGAAGCATGTTGGAAAAATCCTTGAATTTGTAGATTTTGTGGTTATTCTAAATTCTAAAGGTTTCAAGTTTCGATTTGTTAAAACGAAACACTCTTCCTTTTGGTTCTCCTGTGTGTTACGTATCCTACAGCTCATAGAATAATTGAGAAACTGATGGGGATGGGATGACGCTTTGATGATTCTACGTCAGTTCAAATCTACTATAATTGAGCTTAAGTTCAGAATCCAAAGGATTCCCAGTAATACTACGACTACGAGTACATCATTCCACTCTGTGAACCGAACGAACAGAAAAGTAACGTACTTAATTTGGAGTTCATTCTGCCTGTATTGGCGCGAAGTTCTCTGCGTAGTAATGTATTTTAAAACACAAAGTCTAGTCTGGTACTTACATATTTCCATATAATGACTGTCTGACAGTAAATGGCTGGAACTTTTTTGATCTGAATGTCAGTACTTATTTGCATATAAATAAGTGCATTCTTGAAGTTGAAAACTAGTCTGCTACTCAAATATTAGCTAATTTCACATCGCCTAGTTTTGCCTTGATGAACTTTTCCATCTGTTTTCACCACTTCCAGGTTTCACATTGAATGTCAAAGGAATTCAACTAATTAAGCTGAGAGCTTAAGAGCAGCGTTTATAAACGCATGCATGAACAAATGTACTACATGCTAAAGTAAATTATTCGCCATCACTTTGATATCTTGAGGCGAGATTAGGAAAAAGTACGTGAAGAGTCCTTCATGTAAAGTATTGTAAATTACGTATTGTATGTACAACTTCCTTCCACCCAAAATCCTTTCTGAAATTCAGCTGGACGAACCACAATTTCAGAACCAACTCGTTAAACCTGTGACTGAAAGTGAAAGTTGGTGGCTTTGCTCCTCTTTGCTGATGAAAGCCAATGTTGATTGTTGATGTCAATTTTGCCAAGCATTATTTAATATTCGACTATTCTAAGGTGCTTTGTATGTGCGTATTATGGCGATAATCAAATAGTGCTCTTTATTCTCTAGGTTAACAGTCAATCAGAGATGTCAAACGAAATATTATTTCACCCTCATCTCAAATTCCAAGAATTTTGTTCTATTCTTACCGAACATCTCAAATTCCAAGAATTTCCCTCGCATATCACCTCATCTCATCTCAAACTCCAACAATTTTACTCTCTTCTCATTCTCACCTAACCTCATCTCAAACTCCAAGAATTTTGTTCTACAATATTTTCACCTAACTTAATCTCAAATTCAAAGAATTTCCCTGGAATCTCACCTGAACTCATTTCAAATTCAGATATTCTTCCTTGATTCTCATCTGACCTCATCTCAAATTCCGATAGTCTTCCTTGATTCTTGTCTCACCTCATCTCAAATTCATAGAAATAGTCTCAATTCTTACCTAAAAATCATTCGACTATCAAATTATGAGGTTGAAAACTCTTCAATCAACTGATTCAAGGATATAATGCTATATATTTGTTGAAACTTGAGGATCGTTGTCTATTTTATGTCAGTTTTATGTTTCATCTGCTGTATCCTTTTTAATTTATTGTTTGACAGGGGCAGGAGAAGAGCCTGAGACGATATTTAATTTGGAATGTGAGGAGAATCCTAATTCGGTGGAACTTGGGAGCGGAGGCGGTAGCAATCATCACACTCCAAATACCTCATTTTCCATTCCAGTGACTTCCCCGTCATCACCGTCGATGGGGCGGAGTGTTGAGTCCACGTCTCCACTAAACCAGGCCGGAACCACCCCGCCAAGTTTTTCCAGAAATAGTGCAAGTCGATCCAGTGGAAGTGGAACTTATGCTGCAGCGGCAGCGAGTGGAACTCCTGCCATCGGATTTGGCTCTGCCACTTCCAGTCATAGTCGTATTCCAGCTTTTCATTCACAGTCACTCTCCTCGTCCCCAATGCCTTCAGTTCCAAGATTGTCCCTTTCGCCACATCACCCGCCCAGCGGAATGCTCGTGGTTCCGCCCCAAATGATCAGCTACCCCGTCTGCTCCATTCCTCTGCTTCAGAGATCAAGAAGCATGTCTACACAATCATTTGTAAGTTACTAGGAAAGAGAAGAGATCAGCAGATATAGAAACACATCTTCTTCATCTGATCTAAAATTTAAATAAGGCGGAAAAGCGTCATGACGAAGTTCCACATCATATAATCTATTCATTGCTTTCAAAAACAAACAAAAAATCTGCGAAGTTTCTAATCGTGTTTTTCCAAGGATTTTCTGTTGTACCTTCAGTACTTGACGCAGTATGTTTATGTCGAGAAAATTGCGGATACTGTCCAGCAACGCGCTGTTTGAGTCGAACTTCGCATTAAATGCAAAATACCACACATGACATCATCATGAAAGGACATATTATGTCGGCTGATCCCTCTGCCGGTCCCCTTTTTCCCTCACTCCCGGCATCTTGTAGGATGGATGTAGCTGGGGGTCGGGGTTTAATTAATTAGGGTCTCGGGGGTTTTTGAGTTGGGTTTCGTGGGGTTCTCAGTCACGAGGAGTGACAGGTCACAGGTGTCAGGCAGTAGGAAGGCAGCAGACAGGCACAGGTGTGATGGAGAGAGATGCCGGCACAGAAGTGCGGAGGAACGGAGGAACTCGTCTGTTCTCCAGACCTGGCTCTGGGCATGGCTCAGAGTCAGACTGGAGAAAGACTTGAAATGTGGCAGAAAACGGGAGTGAGGGAAAAAGGGGACCGGCAGAGGGATCAGCCGACAATTAGAATTTTAATACCAATTGTGGTATGTTGAACAAAAACGTGAAATTGATCAATTCTCCTGAAAGTTCTCTATAATCTATAACGTCCAAATATTGTGAAACTAAATAAACTTAACCTGGTATGAGCAAAGTAAGTAAACATGTCATATTTTACATTGGTAAGGCTTGCTCAATTTGCTTGGGCTATTTCTTCACAAATCTTGAATTTTCTTACGGCTTCGAAATACAATCCAACCCTAATTTAACCTTGCTGAAATGAGCAACAACGTTCTAGTGCACATGAGTCCTGCTGGAGCTGGATAGCACGTTTAGCGGCGAAGCAAAGTAAATCCTTGATTACTTCCGGGTATGTTCTTGTCGAATTCTGGTCGTGTTCATGTCGTAGCAACTTTACGATAATATGCGATACGATAATACGATAATAATATATAAGATTAACATGGAAGTTAACTAAGAAGGAAGGCGAGCTTATATGAGTTTGAAAGGGAAAAAAAGTGAAGGTGCGCGGAGGAAGAGTTCTGGCAGGTTTTGGTGACTCGATGGGACTGCTATAGTGAATCGCTATAGTCGTGGCCCGAGGCG
>JAQFYU010001363.1:0-15186 GCA_034694905.1 Ceratophysella granulata
GGCTTGGAGAACAATTCTGCCAAGTTTCAAGTAAATCGGACTGGTCCTAATATTTCCCCAATTCGAAGATGGCCGACAAATCTACCATAGAATCTATGTAGTTGTGACCAAGAAGAAAGTATTTCAGAATGGTCTCAGGAGCATCCATTCTTAGCCAAATCGCACTGGTCATTGCCGGGGTTTTTTCTGGGTAAAAATCTCCTTTGAACGCGTAATCAATCCGGCAACAATCGATAGTGTTGCACAGTATGTATAATATGGTCATCATGATCACTATGTCTCGAGGCTCGTATTAATATCAATTTGAAGATTTTAATTTCAATAACCCATTTATCATTGCACTACGTTGCCATAACAGTCGAGCTACTGGTTTTTGTAACGAATCTATTCAACGTTTTTTCCTCTTGGAACCCATAATTAGGATGAATTAAATTGTGTAGGAATACGTTGCCAGTTGCCAGTACATCAGACACTGGTGTTGTAAAGAAAAGGTTGTGCGACAGACCGACCGACCACCGACCGACATACGAAAACTTGAAAATGTTAGGAAGGATATTCGCATTTTCCTTTGGAGATCCGTGCGGGGATGCATAAATCAAGTGTCCATTTATATAATTTTTATTAGACCATTTCTTTGATAAACGTACATACTCATATTAATTATCATTATATTTTTACAATATAATGCTATAATCGTATGACGTATGACAAAGTCTTCAAAAGTAATCCGAAGTCATAAATATGAAACAAGCATTTTTGTATTAAAGTTTTTAAATTAAAATATATAATATGTTACCACAATCATAAATTCAATGGAGAATTATTTGTAATCCAAGATGTTTATCTAAAATCACACGCGCCATCTGATTGCTACAGAACATCTTTGCCAATTTAAAAATACAAAAACAAGAACTAGTGACACGTAACAAATTTTATGCTGCACGTGTGGAGATTGCATGCAATCATCCTTAGTCATTCAAAACAATAGATGTTTTTTTCCAATTCACCTCAATCACTTAAGCTAGTGTAAGCTAGTGAATATGAAGTAATCATCATAGTCAACGTGCTAAGAAGTTTGATTTGTTCCAGGTAAAGCTATAGCTTGAAGTCAAAAGTTATTATAGCTAGTTAAATCATTCTATATTATAAAAAGGGACAAGAGATTAATAAAACAAAGAATGTGACGATAAGTAGTGACTCATGTGCATTTCTGGGTATTTTCTTGGTTCTATTGTTTGTTACAAAAAATCAACGCAGTTTCGCAATTTCACCATTGGAGTGAGTTTTGTTAGCTGATGTAAAGGTTATCACATTGAATATTGAATTTGTTTGTATCTCTCAAACATCTAGAGGTTAAATTTTTTGCCATCCATATATTTTACAATCAAGATCTGCTGACTCACGGTCCATGAGAATGAGTATCAGCTTGAAGCGAATTGCCAATTTGCTGCTCAAATTATAATCCAGTTTATTGCTGAGCGCTGAGCCCATAATCAAATCCAAGCCTGGAAAATCCCTCATCAATTTCTAAGTATTAATCTCAAGGTACAAAGTACTACTATTGTAGTACTTGTGGCCTGAATTTGTTCTCCAGTAGTACTGCAGTACTATTCCATGCAAAATGCAAATTGCATCAAATGTGTTTGTTACGCATGGAATGATTTGAGATTTGAGACAGATGAGACCAGTAATTACCAGAAATAAGTATTCTGAAGACATGATATACGGCGTAGAAGGCTCATCTTTCGAACGAATGAACCATGCGATCAATCGATCAAATAACACTTTCATCAAGTACATATAGTCACAGAAAATTCGATTTGACGTCAATATCAAATCAATTTCCTACACTACATAATACAATGTATTAGATACGAATTTTAATTTTATAAGACTTAGTACCCGAAATCAGGGTATTCTAATCTCTCTGAACCAAAAAAAAACGTATACACGGTCGAAATATGTACTAAATTTTCCAAATATATGCAAACATGCAGCAAAATAAGCTTATATACCGACATAAGCATACATATTGTACATGTCGAAAAAGAAAATATCGCATAGCAAAAAATCCAATTAGCCGAGATGCAAAAATGCAAAAAATGGTTAAAAACGTCAAATTAAAGCAAAATTGAGATAGTTTATCAAACATTGTCCAAATATTGCCCAAAGCTAAAAACCTGCGACATTTTCTAGAATGGAAAATAGAATTGAAAACAAATAACTTCAAGAATTGTCAAACTATGCAGTAAAAGTACGAAAGCTTGATGAAAAGCTCAAAAATATGGACAAAAATTCGAAAAACGTCAAAATATGCAAACAAACAGCGAAAGCTGAGAATACCCATATAGCTATTTGCAAAAATAGTTCGTATGCAACTTGGGTATTGGAACCAAGCTTGTGTAAATCATTGATATCATAACAAAATGTAAGTAAAATATCGAAAAAAGATTTTTTTGCACTATCATGTCTTCCCTACTCCAATATTTTAAATGCCTCAATTCTATTAAATTGATAATTCCAAAGATATCATAGAGCCTTCATCATACAAAAAAAATCCATTTCCATAGAAACACGCTACCTAACCACTTCTTAGCCTATTTGATGCTTAGTTGACGTAGAATGCAGAGAATATTATGAAATCAATAAGGATAATAATGTCTACTATTTTACAACAGATTTCGTGTCCCGTTGAAACGCCCATCATCTCGGTTTAAGTAGTATTTAACAACTTACAGTTGCATGTTCTGCAGACCTTCAGAAACTCCAAATCCTGAGCAAATATAACTTTCATTTTGTCACTTCATTGTGTCTGACATGACAAAATGTGTCAAATACGTCAGTAATTTACAAAAGGCAGTTTTGTACTGAAAGCCGGCGACATTAGCAGCTTTATAGCTACATCGAATTTAGATGGCCAATGATTCAAAACCAATAATAGTATTCCCCAAGTTGTTGAATTAGGATTAGGACCTAGAGCGACTCATCATTGCGAATGACGTCAGGGTCAGGAGTCAGAAACTTGTACGATGGGTTTACCGTCGTTGCGACGTGGAGGAAATAATTCAATGACAAGACTGGCTACAATGTAAATACAGGAAATTACCATATTTCACGGCGAGCTCGTATTGTTGACACTGCTCATCTTACTTCCCGGTTTCTGACATATATTTTGATCCTAATTCCACTTAAACATTGAAAACACAAAGATTTTGTTATAAATCATTTCCATTTTGAGAATTTAAAGGTATGACTTCTCGTCGATTTGGTGGATTGAGCGTCAGATACATGGATTTGAAAGAAAAACGAGTTGTTATAGTTACATGTATTGTACCTTAGGTTCATATAAAAAGCAGAAAATCTGCTTTCGATAATACATTTCGTGACGTAATTTTGTGATCCTGAATTATGAAAACAAACGTAGATCCATCCTGACCCCAGTAGGATTTAATATGTCTATGAAAAATTGCAGATTGCAATACAGTAATATCGCCGTTAGCTATTCTTCTTTTTAGTTTATTTGAGGAATAAATCTTGGTTAGAGTTGAAATATTGTCAAAGTCATATAGCGTTGCTTAGTCAAGCTGCATGCGAAGGTCAATTTAAACATGCATGTTTGTGTATGCAACAAAGGACAAGGAACATATACAGTAAAAACGGAGAAACGTACACCGATACAAACTCGAAAGTCTAGCTACTTTGTGAATGCAGTAACAAGAGCTTTCAATTAAAATATGTATCAAGCATTTAAGGCATGCCACATTTAATTAAGCTTATAAAAATTGGTGTACGTATAGTATGCGATCCGAACTTTTAGTCTTCTACTTTTTGGCAATTATATTTTAACAGAAGTTGCAAAAGTGTGTACATAAAATTCATCCCTGTATATGAAGTTCTGTATTCCATAGCTAATTCGGCTTAAATTCCACCACTCAACTACGTTTGGTATTTTGTATTTTGCGTATAATCACTTTTGTTTCCAATTTTACCTTTCTAGAACTAGAATGTGCATATGTGGATATGCACACTACATAAATTGGAAGTGCTTAGATTAAAAATGAAACCTAAAAAGTACATGATTAAAGATAGTGTATAGTGTGCGGTCCAGTACAATCCAGTGGATCGCATACTATACCAAAAAAACTTTGATACAATATGCGACCCGCCCGGATCGCCTACTATACGTGTACCAAAAAAATTCTTAAAAATACGAGCACATACAATTTCAAAAAGAAATAATATTTAGTAGAAATCTACCATGGATAAAAAAATATTACATTTTTACTAGTAAAAATAAATGTAACATTAGTGCCTACAAATAATGTGAAGTTTCAAATGTAGCTTCATGCTTGGCTTGTTTGAGCTGTCGTCTAACCAAATTAAAATCATACTGTAGCAAAATATTGCATAAGTCCATAAGCCCTACAAAGTCGATCTAATATCATAACAAAATATTCTGTTAGTATTAAAACACGTATTTGAACTCAGTTCAGAGATTCCACGTAAATCTGAACTTGCGAATCCTCTGCTATAATATTATTTTCCTCCCAAAGCTGGATTTAATTTTGCATCTCTTCCTGCAGGCTCATCTTTGTTGAACTTTTTTCGCAAAATTACTGTCATTAATTTTAATTGATGTTAGGCATGGGCTGAGCCTGAAACGAGCTTATCCATGCTCATAGGACGGAAACATTCAACAATACTAAGAACATCGGAATAAATGATTCGCAAACGGCTTTGCAGACTTGTACCCCCAGCTGTACGAACACGTCTTATTAGAGATAGGCTCGACACTCGACCTGCCTATTGTTGTTCGTCTTGCATATGCATAAGCCTGAAAGTACGAAGGTTGAGACTGGATTGGATGGGCCAATTGTTTTTTTCGCAACAGATACTCATCACATTGCGGTCAGTTTCCATTCCACCGCTTTAATTCCACTGCCCTACGCCATAGGTTTGCAGAAATGACGCAGAGGAGAGACTCCCGTCATTAGCATCTTCGCCAAAAAACAGAAAATTCGTACAGCTTAAGCTTATGCAGCCTTCTGAGCAGCAAGAGGCTAGTTGAATACATACATAGAACGAAGTGGCTACAAAAAAATCTCGACTCAACCACTCAGCCAACAATGGGATTGTTGGGATTGGGATGATATAAAAGTGTGGGACGAGTGTGGGTCCAAGTTCATTATTTGATCACAGAGATTACGAGACTCATCAAAATAGAGTCAGATCACTTGTTTCGCCCAATTACCATAATTCTTCTGAACCTCCAGGTATACTCAACATTCACTGTAGTCTCCCAGGTAGGCATACATGCATTGTACAATACATCTACTATTGACACTTGCAGCAAGAGCCAAAGTGATCATTCAAGTCTATACACCTCAATTTTAATTGTAATTATTATTTGGGCAAAGGAACAATACTAGTTTCATTTTGTTTCACTCCACAGTGGACTTCCTCTCGTCCCAGACACAAAAGAACCAACTTCAGAATGACCAAGCCAACTCTCCTCGTCGTCACTGTGATCCTTGCCCTCACCTTTGCCTTTGCCCATGCGGGTGCCATCCGAGAACGAAGACAAGCTATTCCTAGAGAATTCCAAAATATTAATATCGAAAACTACCTCAAGGTAAGCGTATTTTCAATTTTTCTGAAAATCAGACATTTTAAAATCATAATTCTGGGCTTTCAAATGATTTTAAAACCTGATTTTGACCCATTTTAAAAGCCTATCATTGTGGACCTTGAAAATCGTGATTTTCATAGATATTAGTGATTCAAATTTATAAATGTATTTGAATAGTCATTTTAAATTTTTCTGATCTTGATTTTGTGATTATGATATCGTCAAATGCAATCCAGATTTTGATTTTGCAAAAAGTCATCAGCTGGTTTTGGTCAAATATTTATTAATTAGTTGCCTCGCGATTTCAGAATATCAGTCTGATATCGATTGACCAAAGCTAGTTCCATACATAAGATGCATAAGATGCAACCAATGCATTCAACGTATTAAAACCACACATTAAATCACACAAAATTTGAAATACAATAGCCTTGTACAAAAACGACTTTATTAAAGTTAATAACTCGAAAGCAACAAATGTTTTTATAACCATAAAATAACATAAGTAACGCTATGTACTTCGAATCCTGGAACATTTTCCAGTTGGAATTTCTCATGCAAATAATGAGCTTCCTTCTGATTTTCCCTAAGGATAATGTAGCATTGCTTATGCTCTGTAGAGACGGAGACGACAATAAAATAACACAATCATTTATTTTTTGCTTGTTGTTTCTTCACGTAGAATACACGTGCAGTTCAATTTCAACTCAAATGCGTACTTGAGGAAGGACCTTGTGATCGTATTGGAAAGTACCTTAAAGGTGAGCTTATTTATGTAATTTGCTTATTTAATTAGTACAAGCAGTGTATCCGATACTCATCACTACGAAACGAATTTTATGCAAGCTTTTTTCAGGAGCTTAGAATTTTACTTAAGATCTCAATGATACACATCGGCTTGCAAATATAAGGAAAGTGGAAAGTTTATACCGCATATTATTGCATATTTGAACGGTTTTAGTGCATATTTGCATGTTTTAATGGTTTTCCCCATTTTCGGATATATTTTTCAGTTTTTGACAATATTTTTGCTCTTTTACCGCATATTTTGACACTTCTGCAAGGAGTTTGAAGTTTTGAACGTGAATTATCACATAAAGCGTGTTAATATTTCCTTAGAAATCGACTTTATATGAAAAAAACGAGTGTTGCTGGATATGCTTTCAAAAACTATAATTACTATCTTAACATCAAATCATATTTCATGCTTCTAGTAACAATTCCTGAATTACTGACGAACCAATGCCGTAACTGCAGTCCAGACCAGAAGAGACAAGCCGGTCGACTCGTTGCCTACATTCAACAGAACTACAAGAAGGAATGGGCAGCTGCTGTCAAGAAATTCCAGGTGAGTCAGCCAGGATAAACAATACATGTTTTCCACGAACTCGTTCTTGCACAATAATTCTGGGCTTACATTTCATAACAGCAAACACGTCATTTATTGCTTCAAAGAAACTCATTAAACTCTCCCATAATTAATTCTTTCTGTTTTGGTATCCAGGGTGGTCAAGTAGTTTCAGCCGCTGAGGTTGCCAAATTTGAAAATGAATTCGGAATCAAGGTTGATGGCGTAAGCACCGAAACACCCGCCGCCGGAGAAGTGGTTCCTGATGCACCCGTCGCTTCCGTAGCACCTGTGTCCGTCTCCGAAGTTGGATCCATCGTCAAGGACTTTGCTGCTGCGTCCAAGGATCTTCTGGTCACTCCAGCCACTCCAGAAGCTGCAGCTAAGGCTCCAGAAACACCAGCAGCTAAGGCTCCAGCTGCAGCATAAAACATCCAGCTCATTCCTCAGTATAAATTATAATTTAAAGTCCATACTGAAATGACACGACTCTCCACTATTCATAAGTTACCCGTGAACTACTTACTAATAGGCTGCTGTTCCTAAGCTATTCCTGTATATAAACTCTTAATGCACTCGAGTCTATCTCAATTAGTCCTGGTAAATGTATTTCAAATTACGGCATCTTCATGTCACAAGTTATGTAAAAACGGAAGGTAAAAAAATATTACAAGAAAAACAAGAAACAGTATTTATGATTGTTTACTTTGAGTCGGCTTATGTGGATGCTGAGATGGTCAAAGGAAAGTGAAGGTGAGCCTCTTGGCACTTTAGCAGTTTGACCAAGGAGCCACTTGTACACTGACCTAAATCCTTCAGAAAACCCCATTCATTTCCAATACTATTATCTCACTCAGTAGATGTACGATGTACATGAACAACAATGCAATTTGAGACACTTTTACTCTTGCATGAAGATTATACAAAGGCTGGTTTGGGTTACCTGCTACACATTCGGCAATTTAAAAGATCTAATTACTGGTCCATTCGTCTTTCCTTTCAAATCCGACTTCACTTTCGTCTGAATACAAATTAGGCTTCGAGGTCGGTTTAATTCGCATGCGGTACTCTGGTGCAGGACTTCTTTAGTACATTTTTGTTAGGTAAATGGCTGAACATGGACATGGACTTCAATCTTGGCTTCCTATTTTATACAGTTGGACTTTGTTATTTTCTGTTAAAACTTGGTTAATGACTTCTTGTGAACATTCTTATTTTGTTTTGTATCCTGGATTGATTAATAAATGAACGATGTAATTGTGGCGAAACTTTTTGACGGAGAAATTTGATACCCACATGTGCTAAAAATGCTCTACTCAAAATTCATGATTATCATTAGGTTAGATTAATTGTTATGATATGATCCATCATCCATCATTGCTTTACCTAATTTTGAGGAACAAATGGAGCATTTGTCATAAATCGAAATATGCAAAATGGTCGTATTGGCTTAAGATTTGAGTGTCGTCATTCGTAATGCATTTTTTTATCATATCTTCTTCTTGAAAAACTCGCATGGACGTTTCATAAAACAATAGCAATGACAAATTATCGGATTTAGTGACTTTTCCTAAGAACTCGTTTTCTTAAATAAATGTTACTGAAAAGTAAAAAACGCTTTGTAGTTATTTAATACCTGTCAATTAACCAAAATAATTGGTTGCGTTTCCATAAATAGTCGCTACTATATATGATTTACAGTTGGCTTTATGAAGAAAACCTAATTAGTTTAAAGAGAAGTTAATTTTGGTTTGCAATTGCAATTCGAAAACTAAATGCACATGGATTGACTTTCAAATGACTACACATAGAAAATGAACTACGATAGCCTACGCGTAATCGCAGATCCTAGATTCCAAAATTTAAATTTCTGCAAATATGAATGTGGTCATTAAAACTTCCATAAAATCACAAATTGATCAATGCACTTGTTATCTAATTTGAATAGTTAATAAGCTGAATATTCGAATATTTATCGACTTCGACCCCAAGCGAAGTTCGTATACATATTTTTCATCGTAAAATAAATATGTAGTTTAGATTAGAAGAGGACAGAAGAACGTACTCTCCCCAGTATGATAAAATAGGATTTTCCTGATATGGCCAAACAACGTTGCTGTATTTCTCATTTTTTGTCATTGAAACCAATTTACAAAAAACATGCTTCTTAACCTTAGTTTTTTGAACATATATTTTACCCTCGTTATGTTTAAGTAAACACTATGCATGCGCATTCCATGGAGACAGATTGCATGAAATAGGCAAGCAAAAGAATGTTTTCTTGTGATAGGCTGCAATTGAAAATAGGACAATGTATGTGGATTTTATAAGAAGAATTTTAGGGTCAGTGGGAAATGGGAAACTGTCAGAAATCTGGGTTTCCCATTGTCCAACATCTAGCTCGACCTTGTCCCCTTGTATTTTCATAAAATAAATAGAAATAGGTAAACCCAGGACTCAACGTTCAACCCAAACTCTGTTCTTTCAATTTTCAAACAACAACCTTCAGTTCCAGCTCACCAGCCTTTCACCAAAGTCAGTCCACAGAAAACGGCAGTGCAAGTTCTTCATTCAATTTCGGATATTTCTGTTTAAAAAATCGATTTAACATTCGAATTTGACCAGTCAAGGCTTTGATTAAATTCTCCAGAAGATGGAGAAGATTTTGTTAGCTATCCTGTTTTTAGGTACACTCAGCTTGTGTCAAGCCGCCAAGGGACCATTCGACGGGTTAGTAAATAAACTGAAAACAGGTACCATTAATACAAATCAGAGCCATTCAAATTCCCAGCCTGCGCCCCAGTTATTATTTTTTACATTTTAGCTAAATTTCAATTGATTTTGATAATAGAATTGCCGAGAATCAGCTCAGCACACAAAAAACGCATAATCAAAATCAAATTCTGAAATAATATCCCATGCAATCTAATTTTCAATTGTTTTCACATAGGACGGTTTCGGTTGTACTTTACGCCCGTATAATGACTCCTAACGAAAAGGGACGCTAAAATTCAAAAGTATGGCGCCATATTTGTACCAATATATTTGCACTAATGAAATATTTCAGGTATATATAATTTTAATTCAACCGCTTAACAGGTTGAATTAATAGGCGCATTTAATTGCGCTGCCTCACAAATCGAATCAGGATCACGCAGTTGCGCTACACGTACGCTGTTAAAAAAATTTGAATAAGGCGCTTGATTTACCGTATCGTATCATTAAGATATATACTAATTTTTAAAAACTTTTGTGCATATACATGTGTTAAGAATTCTTATCCATTTCCAGAGTGAACGTAGACCACATGCTAAGGAACCCAGCGGTTGTTCAACGACAGATTCGATGCATTTCTTGCAAAGGACCCTGTGATCAACTCGGAAATGAGCTCAAAAGTAAGCCACTCGACAAGCCTCACTTGCCTGGAACATTATGCAGATGCAAAATTCAAATTTCGCTGCTTTTGCATACTTAATACGTCAAAACTTTGGTCATAAGAGTAATCATGTAGGAATTTAGTGGAATATGGAGCATGTTCCATGTAACATGTTGCCCAGAATGCTTCTTTCGTCTTAATTCCTGAACTTTTTTTATGAATTCTTATTCTGCAGGAGTTCTACCAAACGTGGCTTCAAACAACTGTCTCCGATGTACGAGCAGTGAGAGGGACAACTTCAGGAAAATCGTCAATCACGTTCAGACCTACTACCCCAGAGTAAGATAAGAAAGTTTATTTTGAGACGGACTAAAGAACACATGAGTCGACATGTAAACTAAAATTTGCATACTTCCCATTCTGAACTAGGAATGGCAAGAAATGAGTGCCGTCATTCGATCTGGTCGCAGATGCTAATCAGCCATTTCCTAGCTCCCTCATCTAATCTCATTCTAATTACATCTCAAAAACACATCAAGTCAACCCATGCAGAACTCCTGACTCCAAGGAAGGAAGAAACATAATGAAATAGAGAGTTGAGGACCAATTCCAATTTCAAAACGACTTTTTCGATGTAAGGAAACAAGACAAGGAGAGCAGGAACAAAATTACAGCACAATTGCCGTCAAAAGTTTTATTAGACTGCTTTTAACAATAGGAAATACATAATATATGTGGTATCAGTAACAGGATGTAATGCGGACGAAGCACGAAGCTCAAATTCAACACCGTGTACTCGGAACCTGTCTTCACGCATTTACACTTTATATTGGCACTTGCCTTTTTTTCAAGGAACATGACAAATTAGATTGAACACAAAACGATTATATAATTATCATGATTTAACAGGAGCTGTTCCTACCAATTTATCGACTTTCCCTTGTGTTCATTTTACCTATTTAATTCAACATAATAATATAGGACGTAATAATACTAAATTTCTGAGCAGCCAATTCTGCATTACGTAATACGAAATAATTAGATTTTAATTAATAGACATATCAAGTAAACCAGTACAAATATGTCAAACCGATCATAATAAAATTCACCAGAAACTATTCAACTTCAAGGCGGATAATAACATATGGCTATATTTATGAAATTGACATATGATTGTAGTAATTCCGGCGAAATCGACTCGAAGAACTAATAATCCGAGATGAAATATTTTTTTGTTACTTGGTTGTCTATAAATTCAATGGGTTGAGGTTTTATGCTTTTTTCTATACTTTTTTTCAAAATTAATTTAATTAATTTAGTTGTTTTTAAAATTATATTTTAGTATTTAAACATTTTTAGAGTGTTTTCGGTTTCACATTTCTGCATATTACAGATTGGCTCACGATAGGCTCAGGTAATATTTAAACACAGCACGAGAGCGGCATCTAGTTTTCGCTAATAACAATAACCTATAAATGGGTGTATCTAAATGTGAATAAATGAACAAATGCCCATTTCGTTAGCTGACAATGGCATTGTACAGTTGAGGGTCTTAAAGTCCAATGATGCAAATCAAAACAATAGGATGCTGAAATAAGCAAGTTTTGTGTGTACGAACAGAGATTTGGATATGTTCTTTCGGCAATGCGTGACCGTGTACGTTGAAATGTATGAATGTTCAAGTACAAGTACAAGTTTGCTAATATTTAGTAGATGAAATGTGTTCTTCTTGCAAAGGACTTATGCTCATGTTGTAAAAACGACCTTTAATTTCACTGCCACTGGCAAAATCCCAGCACACCAAAACTGAGTCTGTGCAACGCCGCATGTCACGTAGAGCCTATTGAGCAGGGTTTTTGCAATTGTTTCAATCCTCAATCGTGTTAAGGCTCTGAACTTGCGTTTCGCAAAGAATTTGGTATTGGAAACTTGCTGTGGGTTACCGCATACAATAGAGAAGACGCAGACAGAAGAGATCAGCTTTTAGCATGGGAAGGGGGATGCCAAAATGCCAACCGCATCTGAGGATCGTTTCTCAACGCATCTTCGGAATACGTACAGATGAAGGAATTCAGCCACAGCCACGTCTTGGAGGCACAAGTATGAGACTTGCATTAAGGTTCACAATTTGTAAATAGTTTTGTGGATAATTACAATCAATTATGGAATCATAGAATTATTACTGAAACAGGTGACCCAGCTTGGAAATGCAGTTCGCAGGGGAACTCAAACTATTTTTCCTGTACACATATAAATAAGAGGGATGAGACTTCAGAGTCAATGTCTCACTTTGATTGTGATCTTAGAGCGGATCGTCTTCCTCAAGCATCATCTGCTTACACCGTCTTACTCTCAAAAATCAATACTTCCTATTAATCTGTCAATATGAAGATTTCCGGTGCAACGCCACTAGTATTTGTCTTAGGTTACTTCAGTGCTGTTCAGTCACTTCCGTATCCACTTGCTGCCAGAGAAGGCTCAACGAAAGCGGTGACTCTTAATGCAAATCGTCATGGAATTCGGATTCAACCGGAACTAGACAAAATTGATATTGATGAATATCTGAAGAATAGCCGGGCCATGAAGCTTCAAGTGGGTTGTTTGATTTATGATGGACCATGTGATTGGGTGGGAAGATGGTTGAAACGTAAGTAAATTATTCCAGAAAATGCAATTTATTTTGTTAAGTTGCTAAACAATTCTATTCAGCTTCAGCGTAAATTAGTCGTGATATTGCAGAAATATTCAATGATTATAGATTATAACAAAAATTATGCAAACAGAATTGTATTATCTACAACATAAACATGTACCTAGCTTGTGATTATGTCTGATTTGAAAGATACAAATTTGCATTTAAATAAGGCACTAAAACGACCGTTTTCCCGCCAAACACTTGAGTAAAACTGGAGACGCTGAAAGCGATACTTTTGCAACTATTAATTCTAACTTGGGAAAATAAAACTAATTCTAGATGCCAAATATGGAAATACGTCAAATGCTTAACCTTAGCATTAGAATTTTTTTTTTTTTACAACCCTTTATTCAGGCTTCCACAAGTAAAATTTTAACAATTCGTATGATAATGTCGGAATAAAATAGTAGATCTATAAATTAAAAATTTCGTTGATTAGAAATAGAAAATCATATAAAATTTGTGAAATACTTATCGCAATACAATATTTAGTCCCTAACTTTGAACATATTTCGCTAGACTTGAATGGCGGAAAAATATCAATGCGACAAGCATTCTGCTTAGAACCGGAATCTTTGTCTTTTGCGCCTTGCGCCGTTTTAATCATGAAATTCCTTGGTTTATTTATATATCTGTGATACACAACTCGACTAGGTTAGATTCTGAATTCCAAAAGATGACTTATTATTCTTGCAAACCCATAAAGCCAAGTTTCATATCCCAAGTTCCAACCTATTCAATGAATTGTTTAACAAATCACTGATAGCGTTAATTATACACGAAATACTGACCGGTAAATCTTATACACACTATTGAATCATGTAAATTATGTTGTAATGGAATATGTTATGTAATATAAGTATATATTTTCATTTACATATAGCTCGAGTTTCCTCTGCTCTTCTGGGTGAGTGCCTCATGTGTACGGAACACCAAAAGGAAAAATTACCACAAATTATGAACTTCATACAGGTAAAATTTTAAGAATATATTTAAATATTGAATAGCTTAATTAATAATAGTAGATTTCAATTTTTACCAAATATAAAATATACTTGCATTGTACGTGTATTTGAGCTCATGAACAGGTTTCAAGATTTAATTATACATATTAGAGCAATCGATTGATAATGACATCCAAATTTTCAAGTGTGCAAATTACGTAGCTCCTTAGTATTCACTTTCAAAATTGCAAATAAGCTGTTTTTCTTTCATTATAATTGCAAGTCATGAACTTGATAGTTCAGAGCTCAATATATGTAGACATTTCTGTACATTGGTGTATTGTAGTTGACGGTTCAACTTCAATACCTGCCAGCGGTTATACCTGAGCCTGCGTTCAAGGCAAATTGTATTTAAAAATTTGAATTTGATTTAAACTCTTTGTCCTAATTATTTTCAGGATAACTTCCCAACGGAATTTAAGATCGGAGTAACAAAATATTTGGCCTTGTTTGGAATTGATGTTCCTGTTGATCAAGAGAAGCCGGCAGAAGCTATTTCCGATTCCGAGCCAATCATTTCCGCTGAAGAAGAAAGTACGAACAAACCAACTGCAACAGAAGCTTCAAAGACTAATTGACCTCTGATGTGTTAATCTATCAGTATTATACGAGTCATCCGTTCCGGTCGTACGCCGTACTCAGGGGAGAAAGTACAAACCAGGTTTCTGATGTGTTGGGTCCAAAGTCTAATCAAGGGACTACAGAAGCCTATTAGTCAAGTCACACGAAAGTATGTATGTATTTATAGCAAATGTTTATGTTGAAATGCTATATTATTACATAACAGGACACGTTGTTTTTATGATTTTAAATATTAAGTGCAATTATTCGCACAAGCCTAATAAATACTATACATATAGCTTAAATCTACCATGTGTTTTAGTTTAGGTAAACCATAAATGATTTCTATTATCAATTGTATAAGGTACTGGTTCCATGCCTTGAAAGTCATTAAAAATGGAAATAAAAATGGTAGTTATACGCATATACTTTTGAACAGTCACAAGTCTTTTAACTATTTAAATTAAATTCAAATATAGGGAATACTGATTCTTCCCGACTAAGGCTGGCTTCGGATCGGATATTTTCGGATGATCCGTCGGATCGGATTTCGGATTTCGGATCGGATCGGAT
>JAQFYU010001364.1:0-15184 GCA_034694905.1 Ceratophysella granulata
TTAGTGACCAAAGTTGACTAAATTCAGGTAAGACTGAGTACTAATAACTTTTGTCAGTGACCACCAATCAAAAACCTTTGACACTAATTTGTAGATTGGTTCTTTCTCCGTCTGTTGCAAATAAACTCGAGACTCTACGATGAGTATTGACTGAGGAGATTCAATTTTACCAACTCAATAACAAGCTAAAACATGCACTAGCAGACTGGCTACGCCCAATCTCTGTCCAAGACCCTTAAGTTGCTAAGCCTAAAAGTTCCACCTTGCTCTAAAGGCAGAAAGACTAAGAAAAGCTCAAAAGGTCTCGCGCTTCATTCAATCAAAATCAAATAGAAAGAAGACCAGAAGTTCTACATCCAGGTCCAATGTTACGAGATAGGGATGATATGTGGAGATAAGGGAGACGTGAAGAAGAAAAAAAACCGTAAATTAATGAAATGATGGGCCAGAAGAGAGAAGGAATGTGCCTAGTCTTTGTAGAGCCCTTGCACTCACCCAGGTACACTATGATTATAATTATCAAAAGGATGAGCCAATGGACCAGGAATTGTATTCTTATCCTATTGTAGTCTCAAATTTCGGTTCATTACGAGTGACATGAGTTGACGCCTTTGGGGTAAATCCAGAGCGGCCTGGTCAGTTCTCCACAGGATACTTCCAGAGTACCTTCTTAAATTCGAGTCTGGACAGACACATACGCATCCGCATATTATTGAAAAGAGAGATATAAATGCATTCTAAGTCTAATCTACACTTGTCCTGATACAAATTGGCTCATGGAATAATCTGAATCTGAGCATACATGGAGCCTAGACTAGATTAATGTGGAGCAGTAGTCTGTGAGCTGGAAACATGCGGAAGTCATTATCTCCTTATTTGTATCAAGCTACTCATTCATTGGAGATGAAGACCCTATCAATATTGTATTTTTGTTTATAATGGTTTCATTGAATTCTGGAATGCGATTGTGTTTCCATTTCCCATCGCCTCGGCTTCTGCATTGAAATGTGATAGGCCAGTCAGACTAGGACAGACACAATTACTGTTTACTGTGTCATCCAAACATTATTTTTATTGCATTTTTACAACTCGTAAAGGTTTAGTCAAGTAGTGTAGCATATGTGGCCTGAGCTGGGATCAAATTCTGGTGTATGTCACCTGAGCATGTAGTCATTGCCTTCCATACAATAAAATAGCATAATTTTGTGCGAATCGGTATATAGTAACTCCAGGAAATATTTTTCAGCTTATTGTATCATAAATAATTTTGTGCAATTTAAGTTTAATTTAGAAATTATATCAAACTCGACTAGCATTTTGAATGATTTAGAATTTGAAGTAAGCCAAATGTGTGCCAAGGGTCAAATTTAGCTCTAGTTGTCATGTTTCAATGTACACAGGGTGGGTTAGAAAATTGTCACTCTCTCTAAAACATTGGAACAGGAAAAACTTGATTTATGTTGACAACAAAACCAATGAAAGGCTGTATCAATTTTTGTAAGATCTTTTAAATCGAGTTATGGTCATGTTTCGAATTTTGGAAAAGAAATTCGAAAATATTTGGGCCTGAATGAATGGTCATACTGTAGTATTAGCAGGTTCCTACCCTGCTTACGTTGTGGCAGTACAACATCTATCTATTTTAGTGAATAGGTATATTGAAATCGAATAGACACTTGAATAAACTTTATTGAAATTGAAATTGAAAAATTAGTAACAATATAAGTAGCATCACCTAGAACTAAGAACCTAACCTTCAACATTCGGATTTGATCCTAAAAGCCAAAAGTTTGTATAGGTAATGCGATAAGAAATACGATGGTTCACATTGACAGGTAGAGTAGTGAATAATTTGATATTGTGACACGCAGTGCGGGATTAATGTATTCAAAGTTGTCAGCATATAAGCATGTTGATCTGATAAAAAGAAGGGATATGCGGCTGACTTTGAGTTTGCAATTTTGAATTTTTCAGAGCAACCTATCTGCCTCTAAGCTCAATACATTTTAAAAACGTAAATAAGATATTGTCAATCGTAAGTTTGAATGATGCTGTCAAGCAAAACCTGTTGCAGGTTGCAGCCTGAACCTAAGCTGGAATTCAGGAATGTATTATTCAGATTGACAATTGACTACAATGCCAGGGAGTCAAAATTCGCGTATCTCATCCATCAAGAAGGTCCTGCGAGGTCATACATTGTGACGTGTAGCTGATTCTCATGTAATATACAGGGTGGATACTGTTTAACTGTATTTGCCCTGTCTTTTGGGGGAAAAATGTAGCCCTAACTTGAAAATTTTGTAATATGGTATTTTATTTTGCCGCTGATTAATGAAGGTAGAACATTTTTCTGCTTTTAGAAGCTGATAAAAGAATTCTAAGATGTTTAAAAATATATTGCAAAAAATTAGCATTGAGTTGGCATGTATGTATGTATGTATGTGAGGCTTCAACGTTAATTTGCTAAACTCAGTAATGACTCATTTTTTAAGTCTATTTTTTAGCAAAATTTCTCTGTTGCCATTTTCCAAGACTATTCTACTTATGTACTGTAAACGTAATGCTAATTTTTTAGATGCACAACAAATCTCAAAAATGATCCTGAATAAGCTGCAATTTTGAAAACATTTAGAACCCATGTCAATCAACTTTATCTTCGCTAAAACATATTACCAAGCCATCCGGCTGTTCTCTGCCGACTATTGCAGCATTTCTCAAAAATAGGCAAATTGTTAATAATTATTTAATTAATTAATAATCAAATTTAAAATAAAATTTCACCAAGAAATCCTAATAATTAAATAATTAATTATTCAATTTGAAGAATATCAAATGTGAAGTTGTGTTTGGAAATTTGAGCTGATTTCTTGGTAAAATTTTAGTTTTTAAATTCGAATATTTAAAATTCAGTAGAACCATCCACCTTGTACATCAGATTCTGCGGTTCCTAGTTCTTACATATCATCCTGCGTGAGACTTTGGTGCTGGCGTCAGGTAATAGTATCCTAGTCATATAAGTTCCTCGTTGACACATATTAAATCTCCTGTAGCATAGAGTGATCCTTTCTTCTCAGAAGAGGAAAGTGAATAATTTGCTCTTCGGCGGTAAGAGTCTTATCGTCTGGAAGGGTCAGAGTCATAAATTGGAGCTAAGTAGCATGGATGTGATTCGAATAGTCCTACATCACCACCAGTTATCGTAGATACAGTAGTTATGGCTTCACTCGTCTGCACAAAGAAATCCTACAGCCGCATTTGAATGAACTAACACATTTATTTAGAATCCGTACCTTAAAACGACTGAGCTGTGTGTAATTTTTGCAAAATACTCGTTTTTATAGCTCAACATAAAGTTTCAGACATCTAATCTCAAAGTTTCAATCATAGAACATGTAAGATTTTGATAAAAACCCATTTTAGGCACCACTGAAAAGTAATTAGAAATTTTGATTCAAAAGATCGAAAAACTCGTTAAATTGATAAAATTCAGAAAAAATTCAAACCTGAATTTTGTGAGGTAGTTTCGCAAGATGTTAAGTCGATTTGAATTTCACTAGACCAGGCGGACTATTATTTTTTTTAACAAATTCAAAAGGCCTGTGCGTTCATCCATGAGCTTGAGCTAACCAATGCATCATGTATAAAAATTGAATAATTATGAAAAAGAGCGAAATAATTTAAATATTATGCAGTTATAGTCTAAATTAAAATAAGCAACTATAGAAATTAACCCAGCACCCAGATTTACAGGTATGGAGTTTAAATTTAAAAAATTAATTACGAATTAATTAATGAAAGTAAAAAATGGTAAATTATGAAGTTATTTTTGGGAAATTTACTAGATTTATTGGTAAAATTTTTATTTCTAAATTCGTTTATTTAAAATACAGTTAGAAGGATGCAATTTAAGCTCCAGAAGATGCAAATTTAGGCATATTTAGATTTTTTGTGAGACGATTAATTTTCACATAATTTTCATCCTTTAAATTTCGAATATTTGGAATTTTTAATTTCTATTAAACCGGAACGGATCGGGTAACAGGCTGGTTTGCGTATGAAACTGAATATCCTCACTTGAGGTGACCCATGCCATTGAGAGGCTAGACAGATTTGTGGAAGAGAGGGATTTGCATTTGGGAGATGGAGACGAAAAAGCGTGTGAAGATTATGAAGCCGCGTTCATATGTTGTTATGACTTCGATTTGTCATTACATTCTACATTAGTGATATATTGTGATACATTTCCAAATTGTAGTAGTACAGAGACACAAGTGCACCATGCAACTTTTTTCAGCTAGTTTCACTTCGCGTTGACAACATTGCAGACTAAACAGCACTTACCCACTTTTGATAATGAATGAAGTTCTTCATTGAACCTAGTTTCAATATAAAGTCTACACACTACATTACAGAGTATCACATGATATGATACCTGCTCCAATGTATGATTATGATTATGTCTGTATGCATTTCATTTCCCAACTCCAAAGTTCTAATTCTGCGTTGAATTGGATCTTCAGTACAGCTCGAGTCGAGTTGACCATGCAAAATACTGTATAATTAATGACCAAAAAGGTTGAAAAGTCGTCGAAAAATTGAAACACCAAAATGACCATCATCCCAAAAGCTTCTACTTTTTTTTTAGAATACTTTAAAATAGTGGTCAATTGCCTAAGCCTACAATAATGACCCCGTTTTGGCTTGATTCAGCACAATAACATCAATGATTTGATTTTATTCTTGGAATTGATAGTATTTATTGTGGATACGAGGCAAGAACATCTTAATTAAAATGAACTATTTTATCTTGCCCAATTTTGAATAGATCTGTCCAAGCAGAAAGATAGTCTTAGCTAGTGCCATAAATGAATTACATATAAGTGCAAACCTACATGAGCCTTTTTTTATTTTATTTTGTATTTTGGTCAATTTTCAATTTCGTGCGTCATTTCCTATCTGACGTCTCATTTATGCCAATTTAATAGCCGTTTGTCTACCTTTGGATTCGAGCCGCCAGTATAAGAAATTGACCGCCTAAACAATTTCGTGCGTAAGTAGCCAGCTGTTGACTGTGTGGCGTATGGCCATGGCGTGTAATTATAATATTTAAAATGCCGATGAACAATGAAAAACCTTTGGAAATGCTTCCTGTAAACAGCACAAATTAATGACTAATTGAATCCAATGTGAACAATAGTAATTGAGGATTAAAAACAGGTGTGAGACAAACAATATTGTTAGATATTTAAGCACTTTATTAGCCTTGCATGATACCGCCGTACCACGCAAACACATGTTTTGGCCAAGCAGCAGCTGGTAATTAGAACAATATGGGAAAAAAATTGTTTCATAGAATCACATTATTATAGCCCAACTGTTTGTAGCAAAATATTAATTTGCTCGTTAGGATTTAAGACATAGCTTTTGGTCGATTCACGATTCATGATTGACTTTGGACCTGACAAGCCTACTGCGATGCGACTTGCTGAAGAATGAATGAAAGTACAAGTGTCTACTGTCAATGTACTAGATTACCGTTTGAACGAGCTTACTTAGCTAATGTCATACTAGTGCCAGCATGGAGGAGATGTGCTAAGAGTAGAATAGGGCTTAAGTATTTTAATTCCTCTGTAAACACGACATACAATGTGTACTTAAAACAAACAGATTTAACAATACCAAAAAGACAGACATATCTAGACGGAGATGTGTCGCTAATCTTGTGTGCATATTGAAATGGAATGAGAAAAATCATCTGCAAATTGTGAATGGACTTTTCAGGGATGTACATGCTAGCATATGCTTTTTGTCAGTAACAAGTCAATAAGTTTAAATACCTGTTCAGGTCAGGTGTCAACTAGCCGTCGTCTAATCTATGTAGCTTGTACGGCAGACAATGGGCTTTCATTTGCTAGACATCCATGCGTTTAAAGGATGAACATTTTAACAACTGATAATATTTTAGTTCTATTGTTTGCCTACAGGCAAAAGTGCAATTACCTGCATAAAGAGTTCAAGGTCATAAGCCGAAATTCTGCTTCCATTTTTCACATGGAAATGTAGTTGCAAAGGATTAGGTGCAATTTTGGGATTTTTGTTTGGTTTCGAGATGGAGGGCGGTGCCCTTCACACAGATCAATTTACAATACAGATGCAGATGCATTATTTTATTGCTCTTCTTCAATTATACCGTTCACACGATTCTCGCTCCATATTTTAGTCGTCAGCAGTACCTTATCTGTTTATTGCACAAGAAGTCACTACCACTGTGACCCACTGTGGCTCATGTCAATGTCATGATTCAAGATGCAGGCATGTGTTCCTGTACGTGAGAATACAGCTCACCAAGTTAACGACCTAACCACTGGGAAGCAATTTTAAAAATAAATAATCAGGAGATCCGAATCTAACCAATTTAGGTAATAATTATGCAAATATTATGAAAATTCTAAGCTATATCGAATACGCATAGGTAATAATATAGTAAAATTAAAAATAGTATCTGCATATCAAAATAAGGGGTTGACTTGACTTCTAAATTCCAAGTAGTACAATTTTAGAAACTGATCTCGGATTTATTAAATCAAAATGTCTAATTTCAATTCGCTTAAAATACGTAACAGCTGACAGTTGTTGGGCTGAAAAACAAGTCGAATATATTAAGTTGCTTGTTTAAAAAAAAATCGTCAAAATTATGTAAATCCGACTAGGTCACACTATTGAATTTGACTACCTCTGTACAAAATTATAGTGTTACAAAAGATTTTGCAAAAATGGTTCGTACATGTAGCATCACACGTCAAAAATTGCATAAAATATATTTTGCAAATACAGAGTTTAAAAATAGGAAACAGGCTTCTTTCTCCTTGTAAATTCAGATTTGCATGCAGAACCCAATAAATTCCATTTTCCTCATTCAAAAACAATAGTTTAAATATGACGTCAAGAGAAAGTAGATTTTTAATTAGATATTTTAAAATGAATCAAATATGGTTACAAAATAAATAAACAAATTCAAGAATAAATAGACATGCATGACGTATGTTATAATGAAAACTCCACAGGTGTGCGTATAAAGTGAAGACATTTAAAATCTGGTCGAATTGCATGGGAAAGACGTGTGTTTCATGGTCTGGTGCACTTGAGGCGTGGAGGGAGTGAAAGTTGGTACTTTCACTTTTTCACTCTCAGTCTCGAATCTCTCAACCTGTTCTGTGTGTTTTGTGTTGGTTTTGGTTGGGCTTGAGGCTGAAGGTGGTGGAGGAGCATGGGCCAAAGCCTACCCTAACACCAAACACCAAGCAAGCATGCCAACTCATCTCTATGTTCAGAGGGAGGGAGATGGACGAGAAGGAACAATGAAGAAAGAATTGAGATCCGAGCCTAGCAACTCATTCCCGCTTCATTCGTCCTTCACATTGTTCTTTAGAATCCTCAAGTCACTAACCAGCAAATATTATGGCCCTGGTTTAGCATACACTCAAATTCATGCCTCCTTCCTCTGGAGAACTACAATAATAGTCAAATAAAACCAATATCTCTTATTCACTCAGGCTTACAAGTTGCGGTTCATGTAATAATCTACTTTAAAATTGAGTACTTCTGCCAAGAAGTTCTATTTATATCCATTTTTATTTTACATGTCATTTTACAGGTAAATTCTGAAAATTTCAATGACCAGATCAAAATTAAAATGATTTTTTATAACACCTAGTGGACTGGACACATTAATTGAATCTATTTTGAAATGACACGGAAAACGTAGAGATTTGACATACCTTTTTTATTGAAAATATATTCGAATAAAGGAGATTCTGATTTTTCACTTTTTTGAAGCAGATTATTTTTGAGAGTTAATGAGTTTTGCAAAATAATTGCAAAAATTATAATGTACCTGTACCTGTTCACGACGTGGAGGGTAAGACATGACAACAGCTATATTTTGCAAAAAAAATGAATTGAAACCTAAAACACGATCGATCAGGCGCTACCAGTTTCGCAAATTGTGGCTGCAGATTCAATTATTCATGCATGCTTGGCAATTACCAATTTATTGCTAATTTTTGCAATATATTTTCTTGTAAATTGACCTTTAACTAGATTTATAAATTGTTAGAAAATTGACAAGCTCCTTAAATATATCATGGCGAATCGATGTGCTATGTTTGCAAATTGCAGAGAGTCGCAATAACATTGCCAATTTCTACCCATTGAACTTTGCAAAATAGCCTAATCAGTTCACCTTGTCAAAAGTAAAAAAATTGTAATTCCTGAATATTCTGTCAACAGGTATGGACAAATTGACACACTTACAAACACAGATTGTTAGATTGGTTTAGAGTCTTTACTACCAAATACATGTCCTTGCATTAGCGAAAAATATACATATGACATGACGCGTTAATTCATTTTATAGCATGTACTGCACAAGTTAAAACATAAAATAAAAATTTGTATTCCACAAGATGCAAGACACAAATACTTTTAACGAAGAAATTACTTTTTTTTAAAAATTATTGTTCGGCTGATAGATTGTTAGTTGAACTTAATTTTTTTGCAATGGTTTGAGATCGAAATTCTGTTTGTTCAAATCTTCCACATAAATATATTAAAAATCAAAGATTTCGGTTGTTAGGTTTAGAATAAAAGCAAAATCGCTACTTACAGACTTAAAATATTGATTTTTCCTGAATGCTGAATAAAGAAAACGTGAAAGACCTGACAAATGGTTTGTAATTTAGTTCAATTTCTTATTTTCAGTGAAGACGGTGGAAGCTGTGCTAGAAGGCAAAGAATTCTTATGGACGGTTGTCAAGGAAGGGTAGTAATATTTTTTGTTTTATGAGGGAGGACAAGGGAGCAGTGTTGTTCCTTTCCCAGAAGTCATTCCGCTCCAGAGGCATCCTCTTCAATGTTGACAATAAGAAAAGGAGCTCAGAAGGAGGTTAACCTTTCTCTGGGTTCGCACAACATGCTCACAGGTCACATATGGAGGACTTGGAAGGAGAGACAATGACAACAGTTCCCGTAAGTCAATTGTCACAGCAGCGGACGCAGAACAAGAAGGGCTACCTCCGCTCAAAAGACCAACATGAAACATGACCATTAATTTTAGGAATGAATACACAGAAATTCTAATTTTCCAAAAACAGGAGACATTTTTGGATATTCGTTGCTCAGGTTTTCAAGGTTGGACTGGAAGACATTGCCAGCGGCTTATGGAATACAAATTCCTGAGTTAATCGGAATATTGAATTTGATTTCGACGAATTATGAGGGACAAATTCCATTAAGGTCCTTATGCAAAACAATCGGGGGTTCGCTTAGCTTAAGATCGCAACGAGTCGCAGATTCAACCTTCCAAAGACCATGTAGATATTTTAAGCATTTCGTGCATATTTGCATATTTTCATATCTACGTACATTTATGACTTTTAACTCAAATTTTTGCAATTACTGCTTTTTGGGACACCTTTAACCGGTACCTTTTAAAGTTTATCAATTTCCTATTCAAAAATTTTCGCAGGTTTTTAGTCTTTGGCAGTAGCTCAATAAGAAACTAAAAAAAAACGTCAACGCTCGAATTTAATTTGATTTTTTTAAACAGATTTTCATTTTCCCAACATAGCTGGCAAGATTTTATACTAATATACTAATTATTTACTTTTTTTATAATGCATAGCTTTAAACCCGTTTTTTTTGCATACTTTTGGTCCAAATATTGACATTTTGCAGATTTTTTAAACCAAGTTTAAATGCATATACTCGTACGTACTAGAATACTATGCAAAATTTGTATATTGCCAATTTTTACGCAGGAATTAGACACCCAATGCATGATATTAAACTCTCACTCCACACAGAATATGAAGAACACGTGATTTAGTGTAAAAGAAGCACGTGGCTCAAAGTAGCGCTGATCCTGATATGTTGTCCACCAAAATTAACACAGTACACGATCTGAGATGAGTTACAAATAAATCCAAGCAAGGCAAAATTTTAATACGACATTTAGTCTAATTTTCAGATTTACGTCAGCCTTGTAAGCGTATGCTGACATGTGGCTACTGTAAAATGTGGCAAAATTGCAGACTCATAGCGGATCTATCGCTTTGAAGCTCGTATTTCAGGATACGACGGATTGTCTTCCTAAATGACAGGTTCAGTTATTCTCATGTACATGGTACAGTTTTGAAGTTTGAGAGGTGACGATTAATTGGTTCCTTTTCTTGTGAAATGACCATAGAATCACTCAGGCGTGATTAAATTATTTGAAACCCAGGAAGGAAATTCTGGAGAAACGCTGAACCCGCTCGCTCCTTCATTACTAATGGACTTGATTTTTTGTTTGAAAGTAGCAAGAGTTTCTTAAATCTCCGAACCTTTCGCCCTCCAATTTTATAGTTTTGAGGACATTGAGGCAAAATAACCCGTAGTCCGTCCATCCCATACATTTTTATTATTGTTTTTCTTTTTTCCCATTGTGACATCCACCTTTTCTGGAAGCTCTTCTGCCTCACAACTGATACTGATCTCCTTCCCTCACTTGTCTTCTTCTCAGTAAAATAAAAATATAAACACAAGTATGCGGAGGAGTTATGCTGGTGGGATAAGGTATTTTCTTTCCCGTTGGATACTCAAGAACACCAAAGCCTGACTTTCTGTGCAATTTAAAGGCAAACACCTTGAAACCTTTCCCTAAGCTCCTTGGTCCTACTTCTCTTGAAACCCTGTGCAGTCACAGGTTTCGGACTGACCCAAGAACCATGTAACCAGAGTACTTCATTATCAGTAAGGAAAGGCTCGTATGCACTTAAAAACGGTACAAATATGTACTAAATGTGTACTAAATGCAAAAATATGCAATAAAAAAAGCTTTAATAAAGTTTCAATGAAAAAATGTGCATTTAGATTTCTAAAACATTGAATGCTTTGCATAAAATTCCATCATCCAACTTGTAAACCCGCAACTTGTTTCGAAAAAAAAACATCGAATTAAATCCAAAGCCACGTAACTTTTTCGAAATTCCAAGGAATATATTGCCAAGAACCAAGAACATCCACAATTTTTAAAAATACATCTATTAAATGTATAAAATAGCTTGAACGCGTCAAAATATGCGGCAAATATGCAAAAATTCGGATTTAAATTTTAAACAAATATAAACTTTGCATGAAATTCCGTCACCGAAGCTGAAAAAACACAAAATATTTTGAAAAACATCAAATTCAAGCCAATCCGCGAAAGGTTTTGAAGTTCCAAAACAATTTAGTGCCAAAAACAAAACACCTGCCACCATTTTTGAATAGAAAACAAATAAAATACAATAGTAGCCTAAAAAGTGTCAAAATATGCGGCAAACAGGTTGTTGAGTTAAACTGTACCCTAATATTTCGAGAAGGTATAAAATACACGGCAAAACTGTTGAAATAACATGCAATTGAAATCAACTTAATTTTTTGAAATTCCAAAACACGAATACGCCAAGAGCTGAAAAAATATGCAATAGTATTAAAAAAATTAAAGTAATACAATATAAACGCTTTAATAAATGTCAAAATGTGCTAAAGTACAATAATCTGGTCAATAAACCCAAGACATTCTCCAGAATTAAAAAAACAACCTAAAAATATGCAAATATGCAAAAAATAATCCAGTACAAAAATTGATTATAACTATATGTCATTCTGACACGTTGGCATTTAAAGTGCAAAAATATATAGCGTACCAATGAATTTACATTTTTTGCATAGGAAGCCTTTCCTTAATTCTCATTAGCGAGCACATTCGGTTCACAATTTGTTTTGAGTAGCCTTTTAGCAGCAGAAGGTCCCAGTTTCTATAACCTGAGCAGATCCCTTTGATCCACTCGTCAGTTGTCGAGTTCCATTCTCTCCAGTCCACAGGCTTTGTTTAAACTTGTCCATTCAAAAGGAACATCAGTTCGTGGAAAGAAACGGATTCCACTGACACTTGACAAATAACGGATGTATCTCTTTCCATTTAAAGTAAATACAGACAAAAGTAAGTATCAATATTTCCCAAATCTGTGTAAATTCCTTAAATGGTTTCTCATATTCATATATTCAGACCATCAGATTGATACAATGCAAATAACTCACAAACAGCTTTTATTGATTCACTGCAATGAATGGCGTGTTTCCAATTATTAACTGAACAAACTATTTGGGTCATTCAAAGTGAAACCAGAGAGTCACCGCAATGCAGAATGGATGCATACCTTTTTTTATGACAGATGAATTCTTAGAGACTACCGAATGAAACCGTAATTATTACCAGGCTAGGCCAGGGTGTACGAAAAGAAGGTGGACTGGAAAGTGGCATAATGTACGGAATGGGGTCTGTGCTCAAGCGAAAGGATGACTTCTTGGAATGTCAATTGAAGAAAAGGAAAACCCATAAACCATATATTTTCATTATTGAATTGATATGAATGGACGAGTATGTTGAATGGAAATAGTCACTAAACAAATCCACACACAACATAAACCAGACCGTGGAGATTCACATCGGCAGCTTAAGCTCAAAAATTCAAAACTGGAGCTACTTTTTTTTTAAATCACGAATTCCACTAATTTTAGCAAATTTCAAAAATTCTGGATCTTGAACCGAAATGCACATGCGTGTTTTCAAATCAAAAATCGAAATCTACAAACCGAAAATCTATAAATCGAAAATCAACATACAAAAAATCAAAAATCTACAAATCGGAAATCTAAAAATCTAAAATCAACAAATTAATAATCAAAAATATACAAATCGAAAATCGAGTCCATTTTCCCAGATTGTTCACACTTGCTAAAGCGTCATTTTTCCAATTTCAGACAACAAATTGAAACAAAACTTGACTGATGTCAATGAGAAGTGAATTTAACTTAAAAAATAAACGTACGCATTTAAATCAATATACAATTTTTGAAAATTTTAAAAATTATCGACGTTTTTTAAACTTGCAGTTTAAACACACTAAAATGTTGAAAGTGTGAAGGGTCCGTCTGGAGTAAAATACTTAGCACAAATAGGCGATCATCATCCTCATCATGCCCATTTCCTCGCTGTACATTATAAGGAAGGGAAAGAAATCTCTAAATGTCATATTATTACTATTCATATAAATTGAATGGACTCGAGAATGAATCTCAGTTCTCAATCTCCTTCTGCTGCTGTGTCATCCTCCCAACTTTACACCTTCCTCTCCACTCTCGAATCTCGTATTTCCACCTTTTCTAATTTAGCCCAGAAGAAGATTATGCGCTGGCAGCTGACTTATCCTAATTTAAATTTATTTTGCAATACTATTTACAAAATTACTTGGGCTGAATCGTGCTAGTAAGCAGTGCGCAGAAAATGTAGCATTTTCGCTAGCAATTAGATTCTTTAAAATAAATCAGCTAACGGGAAATGGTTCCAAAAATATAAGACGAAATATCGCTAAAGAGACGTCTTTCTGTCGCGCAGCCACTTCACACGTTTGAGCATTTTAAATAGCTAGTGTTTTTGTTAATTAAGCAATTTTTTTAGTATTTAAGTACACTTATCGAGGATAATTCCTAAACAGAAGCATCCTTTACTTATTTTTTTAAGATTTAATTATATGTATATTGTTTTACAATTTGGAGAACTGATTTATTTACCATTTACTTTTTCCACATTTAAATGGCAATTTCTTGCTAAAAAATCTGTTGTTTCTGTGCATATTGCGTACATGAATACCTAATTTCGGACTGGAGCTGCAGTAGTCATATTTTGACTTTTGAGTTTTTAGAGCAGTCAGCAGTCTGCTCAAGTCTCCTGTTCCTATTGTTTTCCCCATGAGGAAAAAAGATGTGAAACTCACCTTCGTGTGTGTTTTTGAAGAGGAAAGGAAACCTCCAAAAAATAAAGTTACCAAGACCCTTTGATCTTAACCTACCTCCCTTCACTTACCCTACTCAACTCCTGGAGACTCTTAAGTCTAACTCCCAAAAAAATCTATTTCATTTCAATGACTCTTTAATTTCGATTTAAAGAATGAACAAGTGGAAAAACGGTTTATTTCCAAGCCATCCTTCACATTTCACATCCACAGTATATGTTTGGAGGAATCTGGGCCTAATTTGCTCATTGCTCACACTCAAGGACAGACATTTATGGTTTCATCCATTATTTTGACCTTTTGGGCTTTATATCAATTTTACGTTATTAAAAATTGAATTTTCTGACCTCACCCAACAATTTAGCACCTAAGATCTTCATGGTCAGTTGCAATAGGAAGTATTGAGGAGAAAGCACTACTTGAGCCTTAGTTTATTGTTATAGGCTGTGACGCTGATTTGATAATGCATTATAGCCTAAGCCTAAACAAAATACTGTTCGAAGAAATTGATATACTCTTTTAATATTAAAATAGATGACTTTTGGTGGTTTAATATGCGCTTGTTATTGAAAAATCATCGACTTGTAAGACCAAAAATGCCATTAGCGTATTTAAAGTGTCATTTAAAAAACACCAAAGCGCCATTGACCATTAATTAACATCAGGGTTAATAAAAATTTGACTGCATTCACTTAAAACCTAACCTTGTTCATTAGCTACCCTCAAAATTCAAATTCAAGCAAAGGCAATTGTTGGCAAAGCATGAAACCTTCTGATTTAAATGCAAGAACAACTTAGAAAATGTGCCTGAGACCTGGAATATGTAGAAAGCTCATTCAGAAGCTTTGACTTTGGATTCAGTTGTTATACACATTTTAAATGAGCTTAGTGGAAGAATTTGTTCTTGAGCCATTATGTTTTGAACTGGGATGTTTGGTGAAGGAAGGTGTTTAGCACGGGAAGAATAGTGGAAGGTTGGGATGAGGATTCGGTGCGGTTGTAATTCCAATGTTATGCAGAAGAATGGAGATTTTCTTTGAGTCCGCTACGCGTTGATCAGTTTGTGGAGATGATTAGGTGAAAAGGGAGAACGTCAAAGGATTCAAGAGACTCCTAACAGGTAAATAGTTCTCAAAGTCAAGTCAACAATAATTTGGTCAACCAAGCATGAAATTATTAATACTGTATAGCCAAGCGTCTTGGCTCAAAGCAAGCCTCCTTCGCTTCATTTCACATAGACTTAACATTCCTGGTTCAGTCTAAAACCTAGGGTAACAAAGGCAGCTGGTTCACAATGCTGAGCAAGC
>JAQFYU010001365.1:0-15177 GCA_034694905.1 Ceratophysella granulata
TTTGTTAATTACATTTTCTCACATTTCTATCACAGAATGACAACTTTTGATCACATAGAAAACTAGATAATAAATTTTAATAATTTTTAAAAGTGTTCCCATATCTCAATAGTCTAAAACCGATTTATAGGAATAACACGCGAATTTGCATTAGGTTGCGTGGGATTTTAATGTTTTACTATTCCTCCACTAGATGGTGCATGTCTTTTAATGTCATCTTAAACCGATTTTTTTTCTTTCTCAAAATACATTTTAGTGCTCCGTCGATATAGCTCGCATTGTCTTATTGCTAGTTTGGTACTGATTTTATTCGTACAATTATGTATTCGACGGAGTACACTCGCCTTATACGTTTCAGATTTCGCCTACAAATGAGACGCTGCTTTTTTCGTACAAGATACTCTATGAATAGATATTTTTCTGCAGAGGTCAGTGTTTGTAAAAGGTTTCTCGTTGTAGGCCAAATCTATTAACCGATCTAGTCAAATGTTAATTTATGTTACCATTTCAAACAATACATTCAAATCTATTAAAATAAGACAAACGAAACTTCAAATCGGATTTGGTAAAACTGACAGCGAACAACTTCTGAAGCCATAAGTACATACGTTGGTAGAAAGTATGATAGAACAATTGAACAATTGAACACGTTTTTGATTCCATTGGTGGATGAACAGATTCAGCCGGTCGAAACAGTAAATTTGACTCGTCCGCGTATCGCAACAATTAAAAGGAAACAAAGCTGGCGGATTTGGTCAGTACTAGAAGTTATAAAGTGGTATATTAGTTTGGATTAGGTTATGAAAAGCTTTTATGCCATGATTGAACACGTATTAGCTAGATTAGGTAGAGCTAGACTGTATTGTGGTATGCTAAAACCATGAATGCGTTTTATTTGGAATGTGCGCTAGGTGTATCTTTAACATTTGAATAACGTATCTAAAACCATCATCTCATCATAAAATTTGATAGAATCAAAAATAACCCAACAAATAAAATATTAACTCATTTTTATGCGATGAATTTATCATACCCGCCCAATTGCCGCATAATCGCCAATAAATTCAGCGAGAGCTGGCCGACGGTGAGGTTAGGAAAGCAATGGTCGACCTATTAAACTCAATACAACAGGGAATCTGGCTAAAGAACCTTGAAAATTCCAGGTCGCGAAAGCTAATCCAATGAATACGTATAAATCTATAATCCGCTGTCCCATTCTCTAGACTACACCTGCCCTGCTATTCAATTTATATTGTCTGGCAACAAATCCTGGAGTTCAGGAGAAAGTTTACCAAGAAGGAAAGCAGAACTTGCCCAAGACGGGATACATAACGGTTGACGTACTAAATAAGTTGCAGTATCTGAAGGCCACAGTCAAAGAAACTTTTAGGTAACAATACAACAAACATCTTTACCCGAAACCGAATAAAGGAGTGTAGTTCAAAGCATGGATTTGGTCAACAGGATGTATCCAGGCGGTACTGAGGTTTCTCGAATCATTCCAACGGACTTGGTGCTGGGAAACTACCTGGTCCCTGCAGGGGTATGTATTTGCATGACATCATTAAAAATCGTAGCTGTAGCGTACAACCCGTTTTCTTGCTACACAATGCCTCTTAAGGAACCGAGCACTCCGAGTGCATCATCGCATGAAATTATCTAACGAGAGAGAAAGTTGAAGTGGAGAGGAAATCTAATTTGTAGATCCTGCTCACAAAAAAAAAACAAAGCAGGCCGAACTTCTGATATTACATATATTAGACTCCTTCTCCAGTATCTTCTATCTTCCAGTACGACAATCTGAGTTGATTACTCTGTCTTGTGGATACAATCCTCTATCTCGCACATCCATCTCAGAGTGTTTTAAAGACAAGTCTGTCCTGAACTGTATTCAGTATTCTCTTTTCCCGTTTCTTATTAGACTCATGTTGATCTGAACCAGTCTGTGCTCCTTCGATCACCAGCCTACTTTCCAGAACCAGACAAGTATATTCCGGAGAGGTAAGTATATCCTTAATCCATATTTGTATTGTTTTCAAACATATTTTTCAGACTCAAAATTTGCTTATGTAGCGTATCGAGCAGGATAGTACATAGTAGTTAACCAGTTCCGGTGTTTAAATCCATTGGGCAAGTATGATTTAAATACGGCATGAACTGCGACCGTTCTGGATAAGTATTGCTTAATGAATACAAGCTGCAGATTTTACATAAGGCATAAATAAGGCACGTGATTTCTGTGCTACAATATTCTAAACAGGACACTCAAAAACATTTTTAGACATTATACAAAAAGCACACGTAATTACAACAATTGATGCTGATTTAGTATAATTCAGATTGAAGAAGGAAGGTATCGTTAAAACCAAAGAGTTTTTAAAATTGTGCTAGACGAATTTTGTTGTTTACTAAAAACAGCCTGCAACTAACCTTGTATCGGCTGCAATTTTCTCAACTCATTTATTACGGCAAAAATTAGAGCCGGACGCCTTGCCAGCTTTAAAACAGGAAAACAAAACTGAAAAACTATTTAAATTGTAATTTGTAATTGTAAAATTGAAATCGTTTACGATTGTAAACGATCTAAATAATTGGTTCACGTTTAGATATGTTTACGGTTTGAGCCCTTCCCAATATCAAGCTCCAAGCCAAAGCTTTAGAAATCCACCGATAATTGAATAGAAACCAAACCAAGAGGCCTTTCAAAGTTTTTCGGGAGAAAGCATTCTATTGAAAATAGAATTCCAGCTCAAGGTTCTCGATATTTTTAATACAAAGAAGTCCTATGTAGACATTCTCTATTTTCTTCTACACGGAGCATTATGGGATTGAGAAATCATTCCTGCAGAGCCCGGGATTACCATAGCAATGCCACCAGAAGAACTATTTGTATTGTGGGTTGTGCGTAAATCCATGGGAAGTGAAAGTAGATGATGATAGTCATTCATAAGGAATATCTGTGGCCAACAGGTGGATTCGAGAAACGGCTCAAGGTCTGGCTGAGGAGGAACAACAGGTCGAGTCTGGAACCGGGTCCTCGTCACATCCTTTTCTCCTTACTCCCTTTGGACATGGAACACGAATGTGCGCCGGTCGTCGTTTTGCAGAACAGGACTTGTATACTTGTCTGAGTCGAGTTCTGGAACGATTTCGACTCGAGTTGGTAGATCCTTCTCAAAAACTGGAACAAGTCTACTCCACGCTTCTCTTTCCCAAACATCCGCTAAGAATTCGGTTCATTCCGAGAGATGAGGAACTTGCTCAAAGATCTTAAGGAGACGGAATGAGGTTGGACGGAGACAGAGACGCCGTCTCGTTTTATCTTCATAAATAGAATCTTTCGCAACGGATGGAGTTCTCAATTTCAAGTCTTCTTGGAAACTTTCACTTCACTCCGTTTTCTCAGTACAGTTGAGCCGAGTTTTTATGGACGATATACGCCATACGCCAGCAGCCTCCGACCTCATTGTGAATGCTTAGTTTGAAATTAGGTGTTAAGCCACCAATATTGTTTAGTACCAAAAACGAGCACTGCTAGGCGATATGCGAATATATTTTGCCAATTATATGCAAAGTTTGAGCTTGATTTGATGGTTCGAATGACTTAGTTAGGTTGAAGAAACCACATTAAAAACCAAAACGGTTATTACGCGGGTGCATTTCTTAATGTTTTCATTAATTGAGCTCAGATACCTGAGGTGACTCTGCTATTTATCATTTATCATCGCTTTGTGGTGCTCGATTTTTGAGTTAGACAACTAGGGACTTGCAATTCATTTTAGAAGGATTCCTTTGGGTGTCTTAGTTCTGAATTTACGTAGAAAGTGTATTGCGTAAATTTTGAAACTTATGTAAATGTCATTTCGGATGTCAGATGAATTTCTTTCTGGTAGGCGCTGCTAGGTTGCAGCTTCAGGAACCGGAAGAGCTGTCCGACGTTAATTGTGAAAACTCCCAACATAGCGGAATTAGAAGAAAAATACTGCTAGGCAATAGTGAGACTACGTATATTCAAATATGAAGTGATTTGAAGGTAAATAAACCATTAAAACAGCATTGAGTGAAATAAATTTGGCAAATCGGTGGAGTTCAGTATATGTCAGTCCCTTGTACTGATTCAGAGATCAGCTAGTGTCCAAATATCGGACTGAACGTTGTAGCTCATCCTCATAACATAAAATATCCAATGTGTAAAATTTGGACTTTCAAGTGTGGATTTTTTTGTGTTTACCATCTGGATTTACGTTACGTTACATTTGTCTGTCGTTGGACAGTGGCCTCGGGACAGACGTCGGGTTCGCTGTTCTATTTCTATTCACCTGAACCTCAAATGAACTAAATTACACTCAAGCATCTTTCTTGTCGCATAAGCACGTTTGTAGATTCAAGTCGTTGCTGGTTTCTAGTATTAGATGAAATAATACGCGTAAAAAGATCGATTTACCATCCTTTCCAAAAGTATTTGAGTTCATCTCATCCGCGTTTTTAGACGCAGCAGTTCTATACATCCGCTTGCTTGAAGGTTGAGGTCCAAGCCAATCTCTTTGAAACCGGTCAGCTCTGAGCAGAAATCATCTGACAAATCGGTTTTATCATAACTAAAGCAGATTTATAATTACGGATGAAAGAAGTTTGGTGTATAAGGCACCTTCGGCTTTCCTTGTCCTTGAATTCGAAACCAGGACGAAGCAGGGTTGTGCTACATCTCTGGAAGCACCAATGGAGAAAGCTGGAGAAAGTTGGTCATCGGGAAAATCTATATTTATCAATGAATATGAGTGGTTCGCTGCTTACAAGCTTTCTCGGCTTTCCGCTCCAATTTAATATCGTATATGTACGAATTTTTAACACGGTAGTGATACAAATACCTAATGGGCAGAATACGTTACATATATTTTTTAAATGCATTTTTACCCGTAATAATGTATTTGAATTTTGTATAATGAAAGTTTTCGCTTCAATGGTATTTTGTACTGTCGAATTAGAATTGCAAATACACATTTATGAAAATTTTTAAGGGAGCTTCATATAATTAAGCGCCGAAATGTCTGCTTTGCAAATAATGGCGCGTCGAATTGGTTGATATGTTCCAAACGCGGAATATTTTCATTTTCAGTAAATGTAACCCGAATTTAACGTTTGTAAAAAAGTCTTTTGCTTTCCAACAAATTGCTAATCAGTTTAACACTAAGTGAGAATGAATTTCCGAGATCTGTAATTAAAAATACGTATTTTATGAGCCTACCGCACTATGCACAACCTCATTAATACGAAACGGAAAGAATCGTTATTCCACAAAGTAGAATCCATTATCCCGAAAATTTATGATTTAAATACTTGTAATTTGTGTTTTGAGCGAATATTTTGGGTAAATTGCAACTTTGTCAATGATAAACATCGAGTTCTGTGAGTACAGTAATTGGTGCTTTAAATTTAAGGATTCGTTGTTGTAACCAAACAAAATCCAAGTTTGTATTTCTTTATTTTTGATCCGGAAATTGATGTAAATTAATTAAATTGTGACGCAAATACTATTTTATATTTAACAAATCACTAAATATTAGCCTCACACGAATTATAAGACACTACAGTTAGCTAAATACTGTCGCTCATAATATTCTGAATTAGAATTATAATAGACTAAACCTTAGCTCGCACCACTACAGACCTAACCTACTGAGTTGGTTTTATAAATGCTTGTACGTAATGATAAACAGAAATAGTAAAAAACAAATTGCCTTCCGCTAAAAATGTCAAGGATCTTGTGAATTGAAACGATTCAATTTTGCATTGGAGTTCCAGGAGCTGAAACGATTTTATTTCTTTCTTTCTTCACAAATTCCACAGCGGCTTTGTCCCAAACCCTGTTCTCCAGTGTTTGGAGCAGTGTTGAAGTCCATTCTGTGGGTTTGGTGACGACGAGATGTCTTTGTGGAAGGTCTTTGAGTGGCGTGTCGGAAGTGGTATGCGGAATCGAGACAAGCGGAAAGTACACTTCACCCAAGAAATCATTCCGTCCGAACAAATCGTGGTCCTTCAGCCCAAATCGGATGAGTCCTCCAACACGCATTTCATTAAGGCTCAACGGACTGTTGGACACAAAATCAAATTAGCCCAATTAGCAATCTAGAAAACTTTGAACCTCTTCCAGTCCACACGGCTTTATTGAAGCTCTTTGGAAGATCTAAATTAGACATTCGTTGCAGAAATACTGAAAGATAGCAGATTCGGCGGAAACATCTGTAAAATCGGCATTTCTAAGTTAATATACGAGTGCGAGGGTCATTTAAAATGTTGCATGTTGCCTAAGTTTTTAAAAATATTGATGCTTAGTAGCAGGAGACTGTGCCAATATGCATGTTGGACCAAAATACTTTATTTTAGCTCCGAATGGCATGTCCTCACAAATTAGCCGGCCAAATCTTCTCTTAATGTTACCTGCTGGGACGAATGCTAACAATAATAATATTTTTGCGTTTGCAAATGTTGTATAAATAATATAGTTTTAGGTAATTTTAGATTTTTGGAAGTATTTTTGAGCATAACGATTAAATTGATTTTTTGGTACCGAACGAACGATGATGATAAATACCAAATTAGCAAAACAAATTGGGAACTAAATCGTTTTTCCATAACCAGATTTGCAAAAATGGATGCAAAATTACTCTATTTTGAATTTTACTATCAATTTTCTCATCTTCTTTGCCTATTTGGGGACACCTTTGCTTGCACCAATCACAATGCACTTAAATGCAGTCAGGAGACTGGAATTAAGATGAACAATTTTTAACGTAAAAACAACAAATCTTCCCCCCTAAAATTGAGTAGTGTGCATTTAAAAAATTCTGACAAAAGAAAGTCGGATCTATCAAAAATTGAAATACATTAAAAGAAGCCTTCAAAGTTACGCTTGAGTGGTTGCATGGAAAAACTTGTGAATTAACCCTTAATAAATAATAAACCGAGATGGCGATTGAACAGTGGCAAAATATCTACTCAAAACGCTTAACAAAATGTGCTTTGTATCGCAAAACTAAGTATTAAAAATAAAAAATTTGGTATGCTGAAAATTCACGCAATTGCAAACATCATTTTTAGAACATTCCCCCTATTTTACAATTTCATGTGGAGTTTCTTCTCTGGATAGACTTAGGTAACCCTATCGAAAATACAAGGTTAAACAAGCTTAAGGAAGTCTTCTAAGGTTTTGAATTTCTGCATAACGGTGTACTACATATTTGTAGAGTCAATTTTGAACCGATTCATTGAAGCGCCTAGTTCCTTAATTTAATGTCAAAGATCTTGTAAGGCGGTTGAACCTTACATGAGAAACTCAACTTTATAATGAGCTCAGGATGATATTTTAATGAGTTAATAATTGAAAGATGATGGAAGCCTAGAACCCTTTAAAAGTCTCTCTAGTGACCAACTCACCTTGAGCAGGTTTGCACCTAAAGCGCTTGCCAACAATATATCAAATACCAAGTCTGGTTCTTGGGAGAGATTAGGTGCTATTGCCAAGACTATGAGATTAGATGATCATCATAATATGTAGGATGAATACGGTTTTATCCTTGTACTTACATAGAGAAGGTCTCATCGAATAAAGGGAAGAGCGTCTTCTTCTTTACTTTCGTCTTGTGCTTCGGACTTGCAGAGTAGGTTTCGTCTGGAACGACATGAACTTTCACAAAAGGATCACAGAACCCTGTATGCAAAATAATTCCATTATTACTCCATTCTTCCACTACAGACACAAAGGTTAAGCTTTAAGCCACGCTTAATCGACGGATCGACGACCATACAGTACAAGGGCGTATTATGTAAAATGCAGAATATAATCCATCTGCCGCCTGGACGCATGATCTGCTCAGGTGGAAAACTGCTTCAAAGGAATTATGGTAATTTGGGGTAGACAGACAGAAGGTCTGCTGGATTTGAAACTTGAATAAAACGTATCGAAATGTGAATAATCTCCGAGCTAGACTCTGCGTCTCGTCTCGTTAATGGTTACAATTAGTTCCCATACAATGAAAAACAGTTAAAATGTGTAATAAATCATGCAATAATGAGAATGCCAAAGTATACACTAAAATATCCAGCAAAAACAGTTTTTCTGCAAATAGTAATTTAAAAAAAAATTTGGATATGAAATTCAATCGGCCAAGCATAAAGTCCAATAGATTTTCTGGGGAGTATTTTAAAATTGAAAAAAAATAATATAATAATGCTCCAAAACAAGAACTTGTGTAAATATGCTTGGAAAACTCTAAAAAAAAAATAAGAAAAATAACTTCAAAAGTGTGAAAATAGAGAGCAAAAGTGACTAAATTTGTTTAAAAACTTTTTTTTTAATCCAAGAGAAACGTCAAAATACGGAAATATGTGCTGCAACCCTAAAATATTTTAATAGCATACATTATGTTCGCATGTTGAAGCCACACCGGTGTGAATCGTTAAAATCTTAAGTTAAAAAGTCGACAGCGAGCTGGGCCGAGTAAATATTTTTGAAACAAGAATGGGTTCCCAAATAATTACAGACCGGCTCGCTCTGGAGATTCCAGCATCATGCATGGAAGGAGCAGCTTGACATATAGAAATGAGCGAATGTGCAACTGTCTTACCATTGGCATCATGGGCTTTAAGATTTCTTGCATTGAGAATCTCAATCCGAAGAACCCGAATGTCCTCACAGTAATGAGCTCGAATTGTAATCATTCCATATTCCCCGGGTTTCTGAGGCAAGGCCGTTTGTTGCTCGTATCTCGTCTGCTGATACTTCATGATTAACTCAGGCGTGGCTGCACCGTGGAGCTCAACTAAATTCAAGATTTCTCGAATGCTCTCATTACTCTCCATAATACTGTCGGTGGAGCTCTGCTGATTTGGGTAGAAGAAGTCCATCATGATTTGGAGCATCGTATGAATCTGTTTGAAGAAGCTGGGTGGACGTCGTTTCTGTTCAGAAATTAAAATTGGTAAGCTTAGGATTTAGGTTAATTCAAATGGTTCCATAAGATTCTGTGACAATTATTGTGTTGTAAAAAATGAGCGGTGGAAATAGAGGATTCTACTACAAGGGCTGCCTCATTTATTTTTTACCCATCATTCGAATATCTGTAAAATGGATAAAATGTTCGAATTGGGTTGAAAGTTGGTGCACCATAGGAAATAAATGCCAAATTAATTTGCTGCAACAAATTCGGCAGGAATAGCTGCAAAGTAGTTTCTACCAAGTACAATTTTTTGTCCAAAATCATCCTTTTGTAACTTATTTTCAAAAATTCAAAATCTGGGCCTTTGTTCAATTTTTCTTCCAATATTTCCACAATTAGTTAATGAGAGTCTAGCTTCTGTTGAAAATTTCGAGAGATTATGCAAACAATTACGAACGAATTGTTATATTTTGTAATTTGAACCCGATTTTTTTCCATGTCGTCTATTTAATAATCGAAAAACTTATGACTGGACTTTATTTCACGAAAATTTGAGCGTATTCGAATAATCTAATAGCTGACGGATGCGCTAAATGAAAGAGATGAAAGAATTTTAAATGGAAATAGTAAATGAAAACTTCTGAAGAATTGATAAAACGTCTTTTTTTTTTGACGAAATCGTAGTAAAACATGAATTTGGGCCGAATTGTGATTCTTTTGTCTGTTGCGAAAACTTAACCCCAATTCACACATTTATCTGTTTTATAGCTTGTCCAGAATGATATAAAATTAATGAAACAACCCTCGTATGTCCAAAAGTGCTAGAAAATAATAAGAAATTTAAAAATGTGAAAAATGAGCATGCTCGGTTATCTACCTCAATATTTGTCCGAACAAGTTCTTTGAGAGCAATAGCTGCATTTTCCCAAATTATTGAGAACAGTTTGTCAAATCCACTCGGGGTTGTTCGATTCTTAATTTTGATTAAATTATTGTCAAGATATTTCATTAGCTTCTCGACTCCTTCCTCCTCGTTTGCTGTTTCAGCCCCTTCCAACAGCAATCTGTATATCACTGGTTCCATCTGAAAGAAGTACAAATTTGTCAATTATTGAATTCTGTTGAATTCGGTCTAGAGAAGCTAACTCAATACTTCTGTGGTAGAAACTCACCTTAGATCCAACTTTTTCGAGTATTTCGTAGATTTTGTTATTTATATTCTCTTCAGCATTTTCAATCACAGTTTCCAATGTTCTCCTGCATTGAGATCCAATTCTTTCACCTTTCATACGGCCCAGTTCATTTAGAATGAACTCTGTTCCCAATTTCTCACTAATTGGCTTCATCTCCAGTCCCACGTACTCAATATTGTTTACTGCAGAGCAGAGCTAGTAAATAAATAAAATTGTAAGCTTCATTAACAATTAATTCGCAAGTAGTGTCGATTGTCGAGTGTACTATCATTGATTTTTTGTAAGTACCTCGTCGGATATCTCGAATTTTGTTCCTTGTTGCTGCTTCCGCTCCAAATCTTCAACTTTACGGCACATGATTTCTCCGTAGCAAATAATGCATCGACATAAGTCCTAAAATGTTAAAACAAAAGTTTAATTTGAGTATGAAATTGCATGTGCTAATATTAGCATCGCATGTCTTCACGTACATCAAGTATTTTGGCAATGAAGGTATATGAACCTTCCACTTCAGGCCAGGCAAGTTGGTTCCAAAAGATTTGAATCTATAATAATTAATTGGGGTTACTGCAAATTAAACGGGTAGTTGAACTATATGGTAATTTGAATGTAATTTAATTTTCGCCTTACCTGATGAAAAATATGTGCCGTGTCCACTGCAGATGAGCTTCTTTGAACATATTGGTCGACAGGTCGGAGGTTATCCAGCTGAACTGCCTTTTTGATACGATTCATGGCTTTGTAAAATGCAATGTCCAACCATTGGGCCACGCTGGCATAGAACCAGTTATGGAATGCTCCGCTAATACTAAGGTCCGCTTGGTTGGTCAGATTGGTCCCTAGACTGAAAGTAAGTAGTCAAATAAAATGTGAACATATTGAATTTTAATTGAGCTACTTCGCTTAGCCAAAATGTTTCAACTTACTCAGAAAATTGCCGAACGGCCAAGTAGAGTTCAAAGAGTATTGTTCCCATGGATAAGTCCTCTTCTTCTGTCACATCGTCATCTTCTTTTATGTCCAGTCGCTTGAGATTTGAACAAACTTGCTCAACTACTGGCTGCACTACCTCACAGTACTAAAACACAAGGATTTTTTAGTAAATATTCTAATTGGTGACATTGAAATAAATTATGCTGTTACATCAAAATACCTTTTCATCATAGACACGGTACGTGAGATCAAAGTAGTCAATTCCAACTAGCCTGTAGGAAATGAAAAAGATCCTGTTACATCGCCATCGCAGACTAAAGTGCATTGCGCTAACGTGTACAAGTTTAATGTACTAGTATATTGAATCCGGAAATGAAATATGTAGCATTAATAACTGTGTCAGTTACTCCCGACTTCATTTCACACACTATATTGAATTCAAATATTGACAAATGCTCTTTGCCTGCACATTCCGTCAATTTCGCTAATTAATTTCGTCGCTGTTTTAGCTTAATCAATCGATCCCGAATTAAAAATGGAATATACTTTTATTTCACTACGAGAATGACCAGTGGTAAACCTGATGCACTTTGACTAAAACTGACTTAAACTGCTTTTAACCAACTTTTAATCCTTGCCCTGTGCTTTGACATAACAAATCTATAAAAATCTAATATCCAGCATTATCATACAGCATCCTTCTAACATGATTACATCTAGCATAACCTAACCTAACCTAACCAAACACAATACCTACCCTATATGGGCCCCCTCCCCCAAGCTGTCGCCACCCAATGGTCGCCGCCATATTGTCCACCCCTAATTGCCACATGGATATAATACATTCGAGATGCAAACGTATAATCGTGGGCTAAACAACCTGAGGCCTGTGTCGGAATTGACGCCGAAATAATTCAATACGGTTTCAGTAAAAATTGAGACAGTAAAATCCGAGACACACGAAAACTGCGACATCATGAAACATTAAATTAATTAATTAGTAGGTGGAGCATGACGTGTTTGTCATGTGTGTGGCATAAGCTGTGACGGCGAGACTGAATAGTAGTGCAGCAGCTTGCATGCTTTCGCTGCTTGAAGATATACCGGATTTTATGTGTTGCGGTTTTTGCCAGCTACGATTGAGTAGATTGACTTGATCCAGAATTCCGGAACTGAAATATTTCGAGCTCTTTAATGGGTAATTAACTGGGTAGTTCTTGTAAATCATTGTCACTGTCAAGGAGACGACGAACTTGAACGAGATGTCTGATGTTTAGCTACGATTCTGCAACATAACGCTATAAAGCCATAACACTGATCCAAATCCTGACTCCTGACTGGTGCCAAAGCCAATTATGTGCCAAGAGATCCAATGTCAATAGCAAATTCGGGAGAAACAATGGGAGTTCATTATGAAACATGACAGCGGTGAAACTGCAATTAATGGCGGAAGAGAGACTCGTCATATCGAGTTCGGAACTGAATATTGTTTGTGAGATTTGTACAGGAGACAACTGGTTTGTGTGACAAACTTACTCTTTGAAGCAGCTATCCACAATTTCAAGGCCTTTCCGTAAGTCTGCAATTAGCAGCTGCCCTATTTTAATCATATTTTCCACTGGACTTTCTTCCACCGTCGTATCAACCATTGCGACGCCGGTGAACCTGGAAGATTCGAAATGCTTGAATTAAAATATGCAACATTGCACACATTAATTAGCATAACCCGTACACAACTTACAGTTCATTAGCTCCCCTGGAAATTGAATTCTCTAGTTTGTCAACAATGAAATCAACTGTAACTTTGGACTCCGACTCCAGACTCGATTTCTCATTGTTGTTCAGGTGGTCCTTTAGAATTCCCAAAGCTCTGAAATGCAACAAAATAATTAGATCCATTCAAAATGTTCCAGAAATTCACGAATTTTTTAAACGTACTTTAGCATATGATACGTTTGTGCCGCCACATTGTTGGAATTGTTCAGAAAACATTGATGAATGTTCCGGATGTAGTTCGTAAAATTCTCCACCAGCTTCTCAGTCACGAACCAGAATTTCCGCACCTGAAGAAATTAAAGCATCTTCAAAATTCATCGTATGATTAACCTTTACATTACAGGTTAGGTCATAAATGAGGAGCATATGTACCTCATCCTCGGATATAGACTGATTGGTCAAATATCCAGAAATTCTTTCGAGGAGCGGTGGGAACAAGTTTGCATTAAGCGGATGATCACATTGAACTCGTGCATACACGAGCCATCTGGCCATGTCCACATCCATTGACGTCAGACCCCCCTGCCATTGCAATTGATTGAGGACGTAGGTCGAGTTTTTGTTTTTAAATACGCCGTTCCACTCATGCGGGGATATGGCTTCTTCATCCAATTCATGGACGAGGAGTAAATGTAGAACATGTCGGTACTCCTGAATTGCTACTTTCTTTTCTTTTTCCGTTCCCAAGGCCATTCTCAAAAGAATTTCACCTTTGTTCTTCTTAACACCAATTCCGTTCTTTCCTTCCAGTGGAAACCATTGGTCAAAACCATTTGGTGGGATTTTCTGGAAAGAAAACAGCTTTCATTGCTAAAATGGTTTTGATTGACAAGAAATAAAAAGATTTCTAAAAGGCTTCAAAAATCTGATTTTCTTATAGAATACACATTTGAGTTTTGATAAAGCCTCTAGCTTAAAATCCAACCCTGCAAAGTCGTACCAACGGAAAACTAAAACCCTCAAATGTATTTGAAATTTCAAAACAGAATCATGCAGCAACTTAAAAACCTGCGAAAATCTTGGGTTTAAAGTTTCCTTCAAAGATTGACCAATGCATTCAAAGTGCAAAAAGGCGCTTGAAACTACTGAATTATGAACTAAAATTAAACAAACATTAAGAATGTACAAACATTAAGGTGTCCAGAAAAAAAATTGAGCAAAAAACTATTTTCTTAGAGAATAATTTTTAAATTATCATGATTTCCTGGAAATTGGTGCATTTAAATATTATAAAACAATTTACATAAAAACATTTGTTTTGCCATTCATGTTCTTCCATGCAAATATAAATATTTAATTCAAATACTTAAATGTTATTTATTTAAGAATTTTAACATAACATTGAGAGTCCTCGATAAATATCCGGTTTTATAACAAAAAATTAATGACGCTAAAGTTTATTTTTAAAGTTTTAGCAATTTTAACTAATAATTTTTACGGAAATATCAAATTATGCTACAATTTGCGTTCCGACAAGCATCATTTCACTGAATACGAATTTGAATTAACAAACCTTAATGGGAATTTTGAGACAGCCGAGGAAGTCATGTTGTTGTTTTCCTGTGGAAGCAGTGAGAGCAATTTCTTTCATAAGCACCCGAAGTCCTTTCGTGGACTTGACCTCACCAAAACGTTTCATCTTGTCCGACAAAGATTCCTCTGGGTCGTAGTCCCTATTGTGTTATTCATCCGGCATACATTTACATTAAACGTATGAACACCTCATTTCATACAACACGCAATGCAGTGACAGTGTAAGAGATGTAAATAGCGAGAACAGTAGTTACGACTTACCATACTTCAATATTCAGTGCTTCTTCTTTGGGACTAGTGACGGGGCTATAAAGAGAGGAAATACCTGGCAATTAGCATTAAATTAGCATGATAATGCCTTTAACAACTACAATATGGATTTTTCTAATGTTTTCCAAGACGCTCTTCAAACCGGTATTTCTAACGATATGTCATCTCTCATCTCCATTGTTAAACAGCAAGGAGCAACTCTAATGCATTGGCTTGCCTTTGTTGTAAAAGTGGTTCCAAGTCTTCGGTCATTTTGTATTTTATGTTTTATAGGCGCCAGTTGGAATTCTCAGTTATTTATCAGGCGAAATCGACTGCGATTAATATTAGTGAAACAAATATTATGTATAAGGACATCGTACACACATTATGGATTGGTCTAAAATATTTTCCTTGACATAGGACGAGATCTACTGAAGGTCACGTAGCAAGTACAAATCGGGAGGAAATCCAGATACGAGGCACACAGTGCTCGATGAGAGAAAAAGAGTCGAAAGAGAAATAGCCTCAGGCTCCCCAGCGGTGTGACGTCAGTG
>JAQFYU010001366.1:0-15176 GCA_034694905.1 Ceratophysella granulata
GAGCACACACAGTAAATACATGAATAGTTTTAAACGTCACCGTCGTCGACATGTTTATTGACGTGTGCACAAAAACAGTGCGTCAGATCCGGAGAGAACTATAGGCTTACTTTGCACACTCAGCTCATGCCAATAGAAATAACGACTAATTCGTATTGACTCAGGGTTCAGGCTGGTTTGCATACAAAATAGTATTTTCTAAATTCCGTCCATTCCCTGCCCAAACGCATTGTAGTTGTAAGACAATGTGGTATGGAAAATCCACTTGAAGTCGTTTGTGACGTTGAGTCTTTCACAATTATTGTCAGCAGCTGGTTGGGCTCTCGAGAAATTGGAGTTTATTTAGACATATGCTTGAGCGGCTTTGGGCCCAAATCAACGTCTCTGTGCTGAATGGACGGGCGATGAAAAGAAACGAGGCTCGAGGACGATGGAGAAAATAAACGTCTGAAACAAAACCCACCAATTCTCCCCGACTGACGACTACCACACTCGGCCCACTTTCTCCCCTCAAAAACTTTACTTTCTCCATTCATCCTGGACCAGAAGGGCTTATGTCTTTGGACCAGACACTTATGCCAGAATAACACAGTCGGGAAATTAAAATGCCTCACAATTTTAGTCTTGTTTTTCTCCGCTTCTAAAATGAGCAGGGTTATACTTTGAGGTGCTTAACTGTTTTAAACAATCTAATGTCAAAAATTCCGCAATATACATCATGTTCTTATTCAGTCAATATCTGAATTGAGGCTAAATATAGTTAAAGCAATTCAGTTCAGCGCGTCTACATTCCACAGGCTGTGACTGCGCTTCACCGGGATAAATCATATACTAAAAAAATGTAATACAAAATTAAGACCACACAGGTTAGACTTTAATTTTTATGTTATAAATTAAATACATAATTTTTAAATTTAAATAAGTTAGGCGGACAATTTTTTTTAAAGTTAAGAATTGACATGGGTCAGAAATTAGGTTAATTAATGTGACTAGGTTGAGGTTTGACTTTCAATTGAGATTCGTTTTAGGTTTCCAAATGCAAAATTTAAAAAAATCTAAAATAATCTAGTCTATTGTGTAAAATAAAATTGTAAGCTTGAATTAAAACGAATTTAAGTATTTTAAACCATAAGTTGTGCAGATTTTCTAAACATTGACTGGAGCTAATTTTGGACCTTTGAATTTTTTGGAGCAATGTAAACCAAAAATTTTAATTCGTTAAGATTTGACGTTCCAATTCCATATTCACCTATTTTACATTATTTACTGCATAAAATCATCAATTAACATTTGAAATCGAATTAATTCACAAAATTTGGATAAGTGTGGTATTGTATTAGTAATTAGCCGCTTATTTTCTCTCCAGGGTGCTATAAAAACTTTTTTTACAATTTTAATATTTATGAAATTTAGGTCATAAGAGTCGAACCTTGGTAAGTAGATTCGCTAGAAGCATCTGTCAGGAGCACACATCCTTGTCTCTCTATTGAGTTTCGAGCCATTTAATTCCGTACTCTTCATCTAAATTTCACGAGGATTGGTCTCGAACTATTAAAGGATTTAAAACTTAAATATACAATGAACTACTCAAAAACATCCACCACAGTATTTAAAACTCAGAGAAAGAAAAGTAGGCTTAAGACGTTTATTCTTGTAATCTGTGGTAGCACACGCATCTCTGTAATCTGGTCATGTAGATTCTGTTCTGCGAAGAGCAAAAGTGACAATTGTCTGTTGAGAAGTTGTACATTAAATATTCCATACGTGAAAGGAGAAAGAGAAACTCTTTGATTTCCATTGTCAAGACCAGATGCTATTACAGAAGTTTCCGGTTTGAAATTGAAATTGAAAGGAGAAAATCTTATTTGTCTTCCGTTCTTTTGATGACGCAGAGCAAATACCCTTTACTTGAAATTCAGGAAATGAAACCTTCAACGTTTTACAAAATATGGGAAGATTTTCCTCGTTTTCAGCTTCGATTGAGTCACTTTGATATATTATCAAACCAGATCCCAACCAACCAAAGGTTCATTAAGGCTAGGTTGGGCATACAGTAGATCCATGGATGCAGTGCATGATTGAGAAGGCATGCTTTATGCGTATGGCTCCTACTATGCAAAATCGAGTTTTTGAATCAAAAATATTTGTGATGCCGCGGGTATCCGCCCAAAAAATGATCAAATTTGAGGATCAAGGTGAATCGACGAATATATTTCCCTAATAATTGCCGTGGTACTTAAGCAATTAAATTTTGCAAATATCTGGTGAACAACTATCGGGTATTTTTCAAACTAGCGAAGATTAAGCTAATATGTGCTACCCTGTTCAGGATTCGCCCTTTGGGTGAAGGTTACAGTGGCGAATATTCCATGTGTTTTTTTTTGCAGGCGAATATTGAATGCAAAGCGAATGCCAAAAATGCACTATTCGCCGCATCCCTAAGCATTAGGACAAATTTTGAAGTAAACTTAAGGGTCTTGTCTATGTTTGAGCTGTGTTTGAGCTGGCTAGGTGAAGCTAGCACATAACAAACAACACGCTCACTTCTCTCACCGTTCTCTCACTCACAAGTCACAACAGAAGCCAGGGCTGACTTTACACAGCTGTTAAATATTAGCCGATTTACAAAAATTGAACCTCCTCAGTCAATACGAATTATAGAGCCTTGCGGTTTTTTGTAATGTACTGAAGAAGAATCAATCCACAATATGTATTAACCAAATTTTTGACTATCAGTCACTGAAAAAAGTTATTTGTGCCTCAAGATTAACACAAATTAGGGTCAGCTTCAGACACACATAACCTATTTCAGGGACTAATAATCAAAAATTTGGTTAATACATATTGTGGACCATTTCAATCTTAGTCAATAGCAAAAAACCACAACACTCTTCTCACTGAGTTGCTTGAATTTTCCCAAGGCAATTTTTAATGAGTGTTTAACATTGCGCCCATCATAGACAACCACCTTAAGCCAAGAAAAATGTCCACTTTGGTCATAAATATCTAATTGGCTGCAGGCTTCATCCCTCGAATTTAGCAAATGTGCTTCAAATATTTGAAAAAAATGACGCTAGATCGTTGTTTCAAAAATGAGCGTGGGTTAATTGCACTCAAATGTAGCTTGGAATTACATGTAATTAGATGTCAAAAATCTAAGAAGCAATTAAATTGCACATATTACAATCACATTTTTGAATTTAAATAGTTACGCACCTAATTAGATATTACAGATTAAAATAACAATAAACATGTTGAAGCCAAGATGGAACATTCACTAGTTTGCATATTAACCGGCTAATATGGACATTCAACTTTATAGAATATGTTAAGTGAAGCATCTTGACTTTCATATCATATATTTGAGATTAACCGTTTCTAACTCAGAATTGGACGTTCTTTCTAATCGTTTCAGTTAAAATGAAATCAATTACACTGAAAAACAGTACAGGTATTACTGTGTTGTTACACCATTAGAAAGAGCGTCAAATTCTGAGTAGGAAACAGTTAATTTCTAATTTTTGAAAATGAATTTTAACATGCGTAATTTAACGTTCTTTAAAGTTGAATTTCCATTTTAGCCGGTTTATATGCTAATTAGTAAATTTTCTATATTAGCTCTAACTACTGTGTTGGTTTCTTCTGCTCAAAATAGTTTCTCCAAAGGACGAACTCAATGACCAAATCAAAATACTTTCTATTGCATTTCGAGCTTTTTCGAAATGTGAACACATGCAACCGCAAACTGCAATGAACATCAATTTTGACTGACCATAGTTTCTAATTCTAAGGTATTTAAACTCTTGACAACTTAGTTTACTGTAAATTAAAAGTTAATAATTACCACCATACATTAAAACTACAAATTCCCAATTACACGAAGCCTTCAAATGAGAATTTTTTGTGTAATTTCCAATTACTGTCAATTTCCCCATGTTCTGTTGACAAGGACGGTCTGAAGGCAGATGCAAACAAGAAGCACTATATTCATTTCATTACCTAAGCTGAACATAAAGCTAGAACTCATGAGCAAGGGACATACATGTACTGTACATCCAATCTAGTGGGTAAGCCTATAGTTCCCTTTACTCGACAAGCCGTGTAGATAGAGCAGATACCTTTCTCTGGCGTAGGAGCATGAAGGAAATTATTTCGTATGCGAAACTGTACCTTTTCATCCGTACTTTCTCTGGGCTGAGGGTGTGTAGAGGGGATTTAAGTATACATAGATGCGGATTGGGCTCTCTGTAGCTTTTCGAGCCTCGTGTTCGACGTGGGTTCCAGGATCTGTATGTATTACACGGCATGAAGAATGTATTTATATGTAGAACCTCCTCGTGGATAAAAGTAAACGTGATCTGGAAGCTCAATTTCAATTTTTTTCCTTCCCTCCTTCTCTTTCTTCAAACTTGTCTTTCGCGTGTGTATGTGTGTGACTTTAGTGTTGTTTCTGCTCCCTTTTTTTTCTACCGTCATTCGACAGTAGAAGAAAGTCTGCAGAGCACTCGGGCACAGCTCTGCATCTCTGAATTCGAATCTGAAGATGGAAAAGGATTCTAAAAAAGGCCTATTTCACACAGAGTTCCTACTTTTTTCAGTAGTCAGAGAAAGTTGACAGGAGAAAAATATAAAGTGAGTTGTAAGGGGAACAAGGACAGGATTATATGACATATTTAAAACAGTATTACTTTTAAGGTTACACCAATATTTGTCAATCGGGTCAGAGCGCTTAAAATATCGAAATTTTGGAAGGCTAGGCCTCGAGAAAGGCTGCGCATGGCTGTTCTTGGCACAAATCTTATATCTGTCCAGTATTTTAGAACGAAACTTGGACAAACAAGCTAATACTGAGCCACAAGACCACAATTGTCCATCACAAATATGTGGGTACCTTTAAAATGAAATTAGGAACCCACATTTTTTATGAAAACGCCAAATAGGCACTAAATCTTTGTCTTAAACGCCAGCATGTATGTCAAAAAATATGTTGCAATAACGTTTTAGGGGTAAAAGTGAGGCTTTAAACTTTGAACATATGTAAATAGGCCTTTTTTTTTAAATCAGTCAAATTTTTAAAAACGGAAACAATGTTGAAAAATATTAATTTTATAGTAATATATTAATTACATAGCCCTTCGAAAATATTTGAATAAAAAATAAGAAAATAGAGAAAATACCTTTAAAAAGCGGCAAAAATACATTACAGGGGCATAAATATGTTTTAAAAGCTCCAAAATATGCATTAAATCGACAGAAGCATCAAAATATGCAAAGATGAATAACGTATGCATTCAGAATTTGTCATTTATCTTTATCAGGCTTGTGTGAATTTTTGAGATCTTAAACCGACAAATCTGCAGCGAGCACCCGAAAAAATATGTTGTTGAATACGGAGCGCTTCTCGAATCATTAATCCCTAGCTCCAATAGAATAATTATGAAATTTCGTTGCTAGGCTACCCTGACACATATGTTGGTCCATAAAGCAATATTCTGCTAATTTGAATTAACCAATAAATCTGCATATTCATTGAAAGATAAATTAATATTGGATTTTTTAACAATCAATTACATTATTTTGTTAAAATTAAATTTGGATTCCCGGCTCAAACCGAAAATAAAGTTAAAATCAACTGAAAAAGCCAATAGAATCCCAAAGCCTAACCCTGATAGTCATGGCGTGGGTTTATACATAGTCTTGGCTGTCTTTAATGAATACTCAAAGGATATTCCGTGGCTTGACTGACGGAGGCCGAGTCCATATGCTCCGATAACTGAGAAGTAAACTTTCTCCCCAAATCCAGCTGGTAATAAAATGAGTCCAAACAATGAACTGTCACGTTTACACTTTTACTACCACAGAGATGAAAGTGGGCTCTCACTTTTCAATTCACTAGAAAGGGTTGTATACCAGAAGGGCTTCAACCCAATATTCCTCACACGTTTGCATCTCTTCCCAATTTTATTCAGGCTTTGATCATTTAACCTTCGATCAAAAGCGGAATATGAATATATTCTAGTGGTTCATGTGGTCTAAAAAATATGAAATAAAACTGGTACATGAAGGGCTTCTAAATTTTTATATTAGGGAAATGTTATTTTTACAACTGCATATTCTTGGAGCACGCTGTCAATTTTTTTTAACATAAGATCTAAGCAATTCTAGCGAGCTTGGTTCCAATAGGCTAGTTTTAAACTGTAGATTTTTGCAGAATTTAAGGTTTTAGTCCAAAATTTGCTTTTTTCTTAATTTTGGGGAATTTTTTGGAATTTTTAAACTGATTTTTATTACACTCTCAACGCATACTTGGCCAATTTTGAAGGATTACATTGGTTTTCTGTTTAAAAAATTTATTTCTTGTCCATATCTTGTTTTAAAGTTTCAAAATTTTAACGATTGATCGTAAAATCGAAATTTTTCAACATTTTTTGCATTTTTACAACTTGCTTGACTTGATTTTATACCAAACAGTTACTTTTTAGAAATTCAGATCCAAATTTTTGCCGGTTTTGAACTTCAAAACCTGTAGGTACATTGGTTTTAAAAAATTGAAAAATTTGAAGGAGCCGTCCAGCGGTTATATTTTCAGTCATACGTTTTAAGGCCATCGGTTCCTATGATTACTATAAAGCTGGAAATTTTTTGAAGGACAAGATCCGCGCCCTCCCATTGTACATTTAAGCCCGGAAGGCTTGAAAGAAGTAACATGTAAGCTTTCTGAGCCTAAGCCGCTTCAGTCAGGCATTACTGGTAAGAGTTTATCGAGTTGATATTAAAGGGAGGAAGATTGTCCGTTTCCCCTGACGTGATAAGGTTCAGAGTGCAAAGTGGAAACTCAATACCTAATACCCGCCTTTCCATTCGGATTTTGGACATGACGAAAAAAAGGAGCAAGTAGATATTATTTGACGACTGAAGCTTTTAGGCTGACACCGAACCAACATGTTGCTCAAATAAGGGTTTGACGCCTTTCAACTAAATCCAATAGCTTCATCCCTTCCTGCTGAGTGCAAAAAACTTTTGGAATGGAGTTGAGTGAATTTTTTGAGTAAATCCTAAATCGTGGCATATTCATTTTTACTTCTTTATTCTTAGTTTAAAAAATCCTTCGCTTTTCACTTGTACCATTTCCTCGAGTGTTCAGTGTTCTAAGCTGAAAATCGGATTCGAGGACATGGGCTCAGCCAACCGAGATCCTTTAAAGGGTATTAGAGAAGAGATTCATCCACGCAGATTGAAATTGAGAAAATAATTCTTACAGCTTCTAAATTTCTAGATACGGAAATGCTATCTGCATAATTCGCGTGTACTAGACACATTGGCCGGAGTCTATTGCCAGAGAGCTCTCAGTCGTATGGGCAAATCTGCACACAATGTAGTTGAATTGAACAAAAAACTTCCCACAATTTGCTTGGCATTTTACACACAAAAACGAGTATTTGAAAGCCATTCGTCAAACTTGTCAAATTTTCAACTATTTTAATGACCTTACAACTGAGTTTCAAAAGAACCGGATAAGTGCCACTACTTTACAAACTAGTTTCTCGTTAAAATGTCGACAAAAGTGTGACAAGGCGAGTAAGGAAGCGTTTAATAATCCCAAATCCGGTCCACTCGTCACACAGAACTTGTACAATAAGTTTTAACAATGTGAAACACGGAATAGAAATCTAGAAAGAGCAGTGGCGGAAAATATGCGGAGGAAGTGTGGAAAATTTATAATAGGGTTTATATTGTCTTGAAAACGAAAATGAAAGTTTTACAAAATTAGAACTACACGTGTGACTTTAATTAGAAGAGTTCCGTCTGGTCAGTCATCCATGCCAATTATTCTGTAGTTAAGCACGTGTTCCTTTTTTTTAACATGGTGTCATATGTGTTAAGCCATAAAACTGGGGAAATTATTGGGCGCTGTGCAATCAATTAAGGCTTTTCTATACATTTCGAACTGTAGTATATTTAATAATTGCACCTCGGCAAGCTATTTTTAAAAACCGATAAGTTTAGCATCAGAAGTTGAAGGACCTGGCGCTCAACTTGCGTCAGTTTGAGGTTTGAGTACCGCAACCAACCATCGATAGTCTGATATTCGAGGACAGCTGGTAAACTAAAATGAATAAGGTGATTAAGTGATTGATGCGTGGGACTTAAGAGTAATATAAAAGAAAAGTTTAGCACAAAGTTAAGGCCTGGCTCGTGAAACTTTGAAAGACATATGTACAGTAAGTTATTCTATTTTTGAACCGTAAATTGTTCTAAATGAAGATAGAGCTGAGTGTGAAAACTTTCTGACTTTGATTCCAGACCGCATATTTTAGATGACGTGGGTAAATCTGTATAGCTAGACATTTTTCTGACTCGTTTTATTAAATTATGTTCTATTTTTGTAACAAGGTAACAGTTGCAGCTAAAAATTACAAACTGCACTCCTTTTAATTTAATCTTTGAAAATACTTAGGCCGTTTATGCTAAAACGACCTTTGCAGAGTAGAATTAGCCTACCAAATTGTCACACAACTGTATAAACAATGGCAGCCTAAATTTATGCATACAATTTTCTGAACAGAGTGGCCAAATTCTAATTAATTCCACACTTGTACAAAAGTATCACCAAGAGTGTTAAGTGAACTCGAAGTACCAGCTAAAACTCTCAATCTTTTTTTTTTGTTGACGTCTACTACAGTTTGGCTAGTTTCTCGTTTCTCATGATTTGGTCGTCAGTTGGGCTGATATCAGGAAAAGAGAGTAATTAGATCTGAAGTGCACTCAATCACTGCCATTGGAGAAGTGAAGAAGTGATAGGGCGTTGAAAGTTGAAAATAATAGGTTTCTTTAGAACGGTTTTGGTCCAAACAAAAGGAACAATGGCCCTGAGAGCTCGTAATAGGAAGATAAGGCGAGTTCCCAAATAATCCAGTCAACGTCAACAGACTCAGTCATCAACCAACCAATTTTCACAAAGCCTTGGGAAAAGGAGATAGGAATTGAGGACAGTTCAGAATTTACATAAATTACCAACTCCCAAACGCTTAAAAAAACTCAATTAAATCCTTGCACAAGAATTCATTGATTTAAATGTAACAAAGTTTGTGCATGTTTTCCGTGAAAGAACCAACTGGTGAAAGTTGGGGTAAACTTGGACTTGTTCCAAATTCCAGCTTCAAACGACAGAGCTTGATCAGTTCTATTCACAATTCACATTCCCAATTGAATGCTATTCACTGACCGCAGCTTTGTAGAGCCCATTGCTCCGATCAGGGAAACGGGAGATGCCAGATTCTGGATTTTTTTTATAAAAATGACCACGAAGTATTAAAATAGCATGCCAAGCTCGTGGGACAACGCGTTTAAAACTTCATTTGGTTTTAATATTTGCTTAGTTTGAATTCAACATGGAAATCACTGCGCAACTCCATTGAAGTGAGTTATTTTTTTTTTAAATCAGTAAATAATATGAAAACAATGTGTAGCAAAATGTTCATGGAGTGCTATAACATATTCATCTTTTGAATCTGACACAGGAATGACTTTAAAAATTAATACTAGCAAATTAATTATCAATTATGAATTAATTATTGTCCAGGTACGGTATGTGTTACATGGGCTTTCAAAAAAAACTATTAAGAAATGTTAATTAAATCGTTTGGATTAGTTTGGACTGTCAAACTAAAAATTATCCTCCATGAACCTGTATTTCACGATTTTTTTGGACAATTATTAATTACAAATTAATAAAGAAATTGCTAATTAACTCGTTTGGATTAAATTATACAGTCATTTTGAGTCACAGTTTTAAATTCAAACTCAGCGTACCCTGAACTTTCCATGAACATTGAACATGTTTTACACGACGTTTCAATTTTTTTAATTAGGAATAAATTAAGAATTGTAAATTAACTCTCTTGGGTTAAGTTCTACAGTAACAGTAGTCATTCTTGTTTCGAATTCAAACTCTGCATACCTGGAGGCTTCCATGAACTTGTATAGCATATTTTTTTTAAAATCATTAATTACATATTAATTATGAATTACTTATTAATTAAATCATTTGGTTGAGGTTATAGAGTCATTTCCGTGTCAAATTCAAACTCAGCAGACATAAAACCCATGTAAAATTGAATTTCCCCTAATTAATCGCCTTTTGAAATGACCCTGGCATTTTGGTTGAATTCAGGACTAGGATGCACGCGGTAACCGCTAATGGTAACCGCCCGTGGTAACCACGTGCGCGCGTTTCGGAATATCTAACTTAACCTGAAGTAACGGGTGGCTACCATGGACGAGTCAGTGGTTACAATGTAACTTTCCTCAAGTGCGGTTACCGCGTGTATCCTAATCCTGAATTCAACCGAAATTTTTCAAATTGTCGTGGTCACTTTCATAAGAAATTGTTGGGAGCACGTGTGCCCCTGGTCAGACAGAGCAGCCAGCAGCCTAATTGAATTGCATGGATGTTGGAGGTTATACTACGGCACGTGCTCAATGGAAAACCGGACAGAATACCAAATGCATGAAGAATTGAACGATGGGACGTTATTGATGTGGGAATACTGAATTCCTTCTGCGGAAAGTTATATCATATCAGCCTTTTCGTATCAATGCTCCAATCCGAGACTCATAATATTATTTATATGACCTCCTCTGCTCAAATTCCGCAGAGTTCCATTCCATGTGGAATCAATGATTCCGAATTGTCTGTTTCTGAATGAGTGCTGCTTGTAGAATATGCTAAGCCTACTTTCTCCGGAAGAGAAAGGCTTAGAATTAGTCTGAATAAAATATTAGTTGAGCATGTAGCATGGGACTTGGAATGAACCCACCGTGCCTTCTGTTCTACGTGTGCTTTGGATTGTAATGAAGAGGAATGACTAATTAAGAATTGTGGTGGCATGGAGTGTTGATTCGTGAAATCCAATTGCTCGCATGCCTGAATGTCTAATAGCTCCTTCCTGAGTTACGTGTTCTGGTAAATGCATGAGCCGAATGTAATTGGGGGTTTAAGTACGTTGTTCACTCCTCATGACAATGATATACAACCTCGACCTCATACCTTTTTCCGTTTTAATTCCGTATGATAAAGTAGAAGATTTTATACAAATACATTAGAATATAAAATAATGCAAGCGCTGGAATCATTGCTAATCTGGGAAAGCTTTGTATCTAAAACTTTCTCAATTTTATCGACGGCACATTGCAAAATCCGTGCTTGAGAAATTTCTATTCTCAGCTGAGCCGAACCAAATTTCGCATGGAATGAATTGAATGATAGTAAAGCGGCTTGCACACAGCGGCATGGTGAAAGTTGAAAGTAAACAAATTAATTTTAAAATTTGCTGTTAATTTAAAATTGAAATATATAATTAATAAACGTTATTGAAAATTCATAAAACAGATATTTGAGACAAAAAATTCGGCTTGACTTGACTTGAAAGTGGAACAATCCAAATTGGCGAAATCAAAAATCCAAGATTTCTATTTCAACTTTTAAAGAATTTAGTAAAAAATATAAATTGACTTAATTTTCGTCAATTTAGTTGGCAGTACAAATGTTTCGTGCAATTTTTGCCAACTAAATAGACTTGAATAAACTTTTGCCAATTTAACTGCCAATAAATTTCCGACTCAAGATGATTAACACCAAATATTTCGTAATTATTGATTTGGCAACTTTCACCTGTGGATGATTGCAGGGATCAATTCCAGTTGCTTTTATTTTATGCAGGTGCTATTAAATTTTTAAAAAAAGTTTAAAAAATTTAAGTTTTGGCAGATAAAATGTCCCAAAGAAGTGTCCAAAAATTCGGATGAAACTTACTATTGAAAGCCTTGCAAACGCGTCCATTCTCCTCACACTGAGCCTGAGAACGTTGCAGTTGCAGCTAAACCTAAAACTGGCTTTTACTGCCTGTTTTTTTTTTTGCAAGCGAAAAAAATGCGTGAAAGAGTGTAGGATTTGAAATTAACAAAACCAAATTCCAAACTTTCTGTCTGTCTTGGCACTTTCTGCCTGTTTGCATTTGCATACTTCGTGATCTTTATTTTGACATTTCTAATTTTCTGTTTAGACGCTCTCCTGTGATCTATGTTTACAGACGTTCATGCATTCGGCGTGGAAGTCGTTGTGACCATCGACCTGACGACTGTTGTAGCGGCGGAGCCTGTCGATGTAACCTCTGGGGCTCCAACTGTCAGTGTCAAAGAATGGGGATTTTTCAGAAATGGGGCTAATTTCAAACATTGAAGGACGAATCAAAACTGAAATTTCAATCAACAAGATCAACATGAAAAATGTCCTACATAAAAAAAAGAGTAAAAAAATCTTCTTGTACATTTTTTCGGTATTTTTTTTTGGTTTGAAGAGGAGAAATAATGGAGTCTGGTCTGGAATTCATCTTGGATCGAAAAGAAATGCTGTGCTGAAAATGTTCCAAACCAAAGAAACGCGTATATTTTATGATTTTTTTTACAACTGTACGTATTCGACTAGTGCATTCCGTTTCCCTCTTGTCATAAACTCATATTTCCTCGTATAGTCTAAATTCTGTCCTGTCAACCTCATTTTATTTCCACGAGAAATATAGCTTCAGACACATTCACTTCTTTTCGTTTCTCTACATTGTTAAACTGAGTGTTAGACGTGGTAGCTCTAGATCTCTGTGCTAGTTGTTAGAACTAATTAAATTACACGTATTTTGAGTCCCTAAGTAAGATTAAACTAAGAAACCCCCGTATCTTAATTCGTAAGGAGTAAACCAAAAAAAGAACATGTCGTGATATCACTAAAAATACTATATGAGAGCAAGAACCATGAATGACTTTTACTATTATTTTCAAATTCAAAATATATGAATTGTGAAACAATAGAAAAATTGTATATAAATTAATAGTGTAAGCTGACGGCCTCCAGTCGGGTTTCGAGTTGCTTAAATGTGACCTTTAGCAAAGCTACTTTGCATTTAAGCCATTCAAATCCGGCTGAGAATTGAGAATAGAATTTTGGGAATTTTGAAATTTTTGAATTGATTTTGCCGACTCACAGCATAGCATCAATCATTAAGTATACATGTAAATATTGATGTTCCAATTCAATTTCCATTGTTTGTAAATGTACTCCTGTAAGATAGACGTAGAATGTACGGACGTATGTGTTGTATTCATTGTTGTATTAGAATTAGCCTAATTCTACTTCCTCGATTTAGCGCTAGAACTCAAAAATTGAACCAGGCTGAACTCTTAAGAACAACATGGTGACCTGGCTTCCAAAATTCTCGTATTTTTCTTCATAGCCGTTGTTAGATAACCTAATCTTGCTCTAGTGGCATCACGCGTCACGCGTCTCACGTTGAAACATCATGAATATTTATTTGACTCCAACACTCCAAGGAAATACATTTCTTCTGCTTCACCAGGCATCATGCACCGTTGACAGTATTGTACGTAGGTCTTAAGTGAAATACATTTCTTTGAAACAGAACTAAAATTTGTATTTCTGGAAATATGACGTAACTTCAAAGCTTTAATGGGGCTTGAGACGAGCGAGCATTGCGGGCTTTTTTGAAAATGACGTTCATATTTTTATTTGGGTACACCAGTCACCTTGAGGCACGCGTGTCACCCTTGTCAGAATTTATGAAGACGCACGGCTAGGATGCAATTTATCATAGCTTCTTTTGATTTGACTTGGGCTGGAAGGAACTTCTAATGGTGCTCTGGTTTGGAAACATTGGTGCATGCCTGATTTCCGGGGGTGAATGAAAGTTCTATGGATATACATATAATTATTTCTATTATTTGATAACTGAAGGTTGCCCTCTCTGTAATTGTACTAAATATCTATAAATAGTCGTGTAAGATATGAAATGTTAATTGTAGGAATTTACTGTACAATTAGTTTAGGTTCTTTTCCTTGTGTGTGAGTTGAAGGCGGAAGAAATGACGCGGAACATCTTGCGAAATTGTTATTACGTAGAAGTTAGGTCTTTCCCTTCCAAATTGGATCCGCTTCAAAAGCCCATATTTTTCCTTTAACATGTAATACTATTAATAAAAGACAAGAAATTCGGCTACAAGTAAATATCAACTCTATTTATTGCAAACTAATCAATTGGAGGAAGTGTTTGTAGCTCCATGGTTTTTTTATTCTAAGTTCTTGGCGAACTAAGATTTTCTTTGGCGTACGTTCTACGTAGTTATATGGAATAGGTTTATACTTAACTGCTCTGGATACCTGGATTCTGGACACAATCATGGATGACATACAAAAATCTCCTTGGGAAGATGGAACACGTATTTAATTTCGCAGCGAATTCTAAATCTGAATAAATTAAAATTTACTCAAGCCTAGATGAATGATCACAAATTAAAATTAGCGGTGAAAATATTGTGAAATGAAGATATGCAAAAAAATATTAAAAGAATTTAAGTAGGTCGAAGAAGCGGAAGAGGAAGCATCAAACAAAAAACCCAACTTTCAAAACGGTTTATACCTTTCTTCGCCAGCTTCAGGGCTAACAATCTACCGCTACTGGTAGGAAATATATACTGTTGTTGTTGACATACTTGTTTCCGTAAATCATATGCTCACATAATTTTTTTAGACTAGAATTTCCACATTCACCCGGCTCCTTGGCTTCTGGGGCTTGAATTCATTGCACCAATCATTACAATTTTTTGCAAATTTTTGGGTAAACAGCATCACAATTTTTTATAAAAATTCGAAGCTGCTTATGAAATGAATTTCCTGAAAGAATTATTTTATGTTCGTATACAATACGACAGTTCGTAAGATGATACGCAGTTTCAATTAGATGATAAAGACTAGAGCTCCTAATTACCATTGTTCACGTTCATTTCATACATCTTGTAAACATTTCACAATAGAAGCAAACCTAAGCAAAGAACGAGATCAATAGCCAGATCAGGAAGAAGTAGCGATCTGCTGCATAGATGGGCATATGGCCCTCCGGCCCTCCGACCCTCCGGCCCTCCGGAGGGCCGGAGGGCCTGTTTTTGCCGGAGGGCCGGAGGGCCGGAGGGCCTAGGCCGAGTCGGAGGGCCGGAGGGCCGGAGGGCCGGAGGGCCTAGGTCGAGTCGGAGGGCCGGAGGGCCGGAGGGCCTAAGTCGATTCGGAGGGCCGGAGGGCCGGAGGGCCTAACTCGAGTCGGAGGGCCGGAGGG
>JAQFYU010001367.1:0-15171 GCA_034694905.1 Ceratophysella granulata
AACCTTGGTCAGCTTCAAGACACGCATGTAATCACCGGATTCACGGACTCGTTGTTGGATCTGGTGACTGTGCATCTGAAGCGGTGGCGGAAGCTCCTGTCTTGAGCTGAAGCAGCTGAACGGAGCTCGACATTATTGAGATCATGTTTCAAAGTGATAGTATGTAGAGCCTGTACCCTGAACCACGCAGCTGCTTCCGATCGATCGTGTAATCTGTAATTATGTCTCTAAGGGCCAAGGCGTCCTATTCGCCACCACCGCATCATGAACCTTGGTAACCGCGGCCGCTTCAAAATGAATAGTCGCCGGATCTACCCACTCTCCAACCTTGAGGAGAAACCGTTGAGGCTGAACTGCAAGATCATCTGCCACGACTCAAAGAGAGAATTGCTGCCATACTGCCACAGCTACTTCCGACTTCCGACCGAGCCAGCCGTGTTCCAATCTTGTTCAACTACCACACCCTTCCTTCATGGTCAAATCTGGGGTCAATCCACTTTGTTTTTTCTTTCTCCCTCTTCCCCATCAACCTGAACATATCGAGTGATTCAACAAAATGATGGGCTAATTGAGTAGAATTTTATAATATGAAAATCGATCTACTTGTTCCTTTAATCTTTGACCTCTATGACCCCCCAAACTGGATATGGCCATAATATCGTAGAAAAGTACGAATTTAGAGAGTGCTCACCTTAAACTTAAACGCCGCAATGCAAAAAAAAAACCGGTCGATTTGAAGGTCAGTCAAATATTTTTTGAAATGTATAAAATGGCTATCATTAGTTGATATTCGGTAGAAGCTAAAAAAATGACCTAGACATCGGATTGCAGCTGAAAGCTGACGCCATAAAATGTCTGATTATTAAAATATACACATAATTCTAATTTCATTCTAATCAATTTAAATTAATTTTGTCAAGATGTGCCAATGCAACTAACTCTACCCATACTGAAATTGCTTAGTGATTTGACAAAATAATTGTGCGAACAAACGAATTAATATTGAACAAACTGGTATTAAATTGAAACTGAACGAAACTTCGTATTTTGATTCCTCCACACTCCACTACATGGTGCAGAATTTCAGAATCATCGTTAATCATTCATTACTTGTATAAATAACTAATCACTGCAATATAACATCACGAATCACGAACAACACATGATCCCCTTCCGCTTTATTACTTTTCAAAGTAGTCATCAAATGGATATTATTCGTAATGTATGTAATGTAAGCTACATAAGTAACTCAGAGCGGACCCCAACAACAGCGGCCACTCACGAGCACGAAGCGCTCATGCCAAAGACCCATATGGCGCAACGCGCCATATGCAAGGCCGAGCGAAGCTCGGCACTTGTTGGCTTTATACTTACGGATTTATTTCAGTTGTTCTCAAAGACGCAAATCACATAAACAATTTGGATTAGACTCAACACATTATGGGCATTTCTCATGAGGAATTAGTATAAGCTTTCAAGGCATTGGCTAATGGAGACATTTGCTTGTCATTGTTTTGAGATATGAATTATAGGCGTTTACAAAATTTAGATGCTTCAATCCCAAATGAATGATGTGAATTCTGGGTTCAGAGAGAACTCCACTTGCCCTTGGATTTCGTCGCACCCACCACACAGAAAAAGATCCAAATCCCAAGTACCACAGCAGTGACTGCAGCACCAATCACGAGAGCTCGCAACGTACGAATCGAAAGGATTGGTTCCGGGCTTTCCAAAATCATTGATTCAGTAGCTTCGAGAATCAACCGTCGAGCATCGCCATTGTTCCGCCGCTCAGCAGCCTCCTTCTCCAGCTCCTCGCGAAGCATCTCCACTTCTGAATCGAAATCATCGAAGTGCTCGATCATTCTAAAAGCTTCGCGTTCGTCGCATACGCCAACGGCGTCTTTCGGTTTCCGGTAGATCATAAAGCGGTCCAGAAACATCATCCGAACGCGGGTGTAGTTATTCTAGAATTACCAATTTCAAGCAATTTAATCGCAAGTTGTAATTTTGTACCTTAGTTGTCCTCCCTTTTTTCTGCAAGAAAATCTGAAAAACTCGGGTTTTAAAGTTAAGCCATACACGAAATATATCTGATGAAATGAGCACTTGGATTTTACAGAATTTTGAACGAAATAAAGCTAGGTTGTCATGGAAAGTAACAGCGAACAATAAAGAAAGTAACAAAAAAACTATACAGTATAAGGAAGGCTTTTCACTTTCTCAAGATATGTGGCAGTTGCAATGACTGTGTGGTTTGCATTTTGTTCACGAAATGTACCTTGATGTATTCAACCATCACGGACCGTTTTCGGAAATACACCTCCGCGATAAGAGTCTCAACGAAGAGTTTTTGTTTGAAGAAGGTCCTCATGGAGCTATCATAATTACGATAATCCGCGTTGACTTGCACCATGAGAGTCTCATAAGGATGAAGGGTCCCGATCGACGGTATGACAATGAGGCGGTCGTCGCCTGTGATCTAAAAAAAGTTCAGCATATCAATGGAATATAAAGTAACTGTCAATACAGCAGTTCCATGTCACTAAGTGTCGTCGAGTTGAAACTGTGCTCGAAAAGACGAGGTACGCAGAACGCGCGGAAGGAAAAGCATTAGCGCCCAACTCCAGAGGATGAAGAATACGGTATTCACGTTCCAAATAACGGATGTATAACCTGACCCATTGATTTGACCCTGATCTTGTGTAAAGCTCTATTGCATGGCTTACTCGAAACATCAGCGGGCGGTTGGTCAGGTTTTGAAATTCGAACTCGACAAAGATTATATCCTTATTCCGGTCATACTTGAAGATTAGTTGCGGAATCTCCTCGATGTCGATATTTGTACGCTCGCTTCGGGCGACATGGTAAGCTGTATTGGCTTCAGGCTGCTTGGGATCGTCCCAACCTGGGAAATTGAAATCAAGCTGGTCCGAAGTGCTCCGGATGCGAACGATCTCCGGAATTGGTGGTAGTTGGTGGACCGGAACGGGAACAACTCCCTGTCTACGCAGCTTCTCATAGTTGTACACTGGAAGAGGAGGTCTGCACTTGGCAACAGTCCAGGCGTTCATCGTCGGCGACTTGGGCTCAATTTCCGGCGGTAACTCGCGCAATTTGCCTCCTGATTGTATTGCTGGTATACGGTCCATCGGAACCGGAACAGCTCCCTTCCCACCTAGCTCCACGTTCTGCTTGTTGCGCATTGGAAGAAGGGGTTTGCCTTTCGCAATGGCCCGGTTCTTCACCGTCGGCGGCTTGAATTCAATTTCAGAAGGTAACTCGATGGATTTGAGTTCCAACTGGTTTGCTGGTAGTTCTTGGTGGCCCGGATCAGGAACAGCCTCCAATTTATCCAGCGCCTCAGAGTTCTGACTGTTGTGCACTGGAAGGAGAGGTTTGCGTTCGGGTTTCCGAGTGGTCCCAGTCTTCACCGTGGGCGCACTGGATTTAATTTCCTGAGGTGACTCGTTGAATGTGTTTTCTCGTTGAATTGTCGGTAGCTGGTCACCCGGAACAGGAACAGCTCCCTGACTATCCATCCCCGCGTCGTGCTGTTCTGAAAATGGGATTTTGAGTTTCGAATTTGGCCAGGTCTTATCCGTTGGCGACTTGGATCTGAATTTCTGCTTGTTGCGTACTGGAATGCGTGATCTGCGTCTCGCAGTGATCCGAGTTTTCTTCACCGTCGGCGACTTGGATTCAATTTCCGATGGTGACTCGTTGTACTTGCGTTCTGTCTCTATAGCTGGTAGCTGGTGGACCGAAGAAGGAGCAACTTCCTGTTTGTATTTGCTTTCTGTCGTTTTTGCTAGTAGCTGGTGGACCGAAGTAGCTTCCAGCTTACTCGGAACCTCGTACAGTACCGGAAGTGGGGGGTTGAGTTTTGAATTCTTCAAGCTCCTCCCCATCGGCGATTTGGATTTAAATACCGGTGGTGGTTTGGCGATTTTGCTTTCTGGCCGTGAGGCCCTGCTCTTCCGACTAATGTCTGGCAAGATAGTGGATTGCTGTTCCTCCATAGTGACAAGAATTCGGGAAAGTTGAAGTAGATCAGTATTTTTTTACAAAAAGAATATGCTTACTACGCAAATAATATGTGTGAGTACGGGGCTTCCTTAAAAGCAGGTCCTTTTCCTTCGGCTTCTGGCACACAACTGGGTCGTTACTCTTTTGTATCCGCCGCTCTGAAGTCGTCAACAAAACAACGCAGTTCTTGACGGCAACTCCAACTTTGCATTTATGACGATTGGTACCATGACAACTGCGAAAATCTGTGTTATATTTTTGAAAGCAAGCTTAATATGGGTCAGATACGGACTGACTAAATAATCGTTTTATGCGATGAAGTGAGATTAAAAGTTGTAAAATCGAGATAATATGCGCGTTGAGGACAAATGCAGACTTGGATTGAAGAAACGTTGCTGCATTGAATATAAACTTCACAAAACTTCGCAAATCTTGCATGTAAACCATAAAAACAGTTTTAGTGCTATTTTTATATTAAGTTAATTTTTGTTGACCTGCAAATTAATCCCCGAAGGCAGCACGCAAAAGTTCTTCAGTTCTGACAGAATGCCCTGTAGAATTATTGACATTTTTTATGTTTGACTGACATTCAAAATACAAAATTTGAAATCAGTGTGAATGTCCGATTTTGATTAACTAAGTTTCGCAATAACAATTGGCTAAGTTGCAGTATGTAGAGGCTTCGGCCAATACCTGTTTAAGGTAACACAAATGAATAAAACTAAATCAGCTCCTTTCCGTAATAAGGCGACAAGGCAAAGGAGAACTCACATGCATATGGCTGGTCGCCAGCGAATGGATTGTTCATTGGGCCCTAACCGAAAGGTTCGCACGAACTAAGTACTTGCGGTAGGCTGGTAGGCAACCTTTTGACTTTTGACCTTTAAGAAGAAATGACCTTAACAAAAGATGTTGTACTCTTCGAGATGAGCAACTTTTGTTTTCTTCAGAGTGCTTGGTTCAGGCCATAGATCATGTTCAAGTTGGCCACCTTCGATTCGACCTATGACCTGAACCAATCACTTTCTTCATAAAGGTCAGACTGCGAAATTGCAAGTTTGTTCATATTGGAAATGGAAAGCAACATTTGTTCGCAGTTTGTATATTCAGTGTTTTCAACAATTGAGGGACTCTTACATATTGTACAAATAATCCTATATCTTTTAAAGCCATATGATATTATAATTTTTAAAGCTAGCGTAAACTGCTCCTATTTATCTTCTGCCTTGTCACTGTTGTGGTCTGCCAGTTTAAACATATCGTATATCACAAAGGAAATGAGGAATTTCATTGTAAATTATGTGTTTCAGAGAACCAGATGCCGAAGATCGTTCCTCGACGTGAACTGCTCTGCAATAAACTCATCGGACATTTTCTAATCAAACCGCTCTTTTTGCAAATCGTTGCTGGGTGAGTTTCGTTTGTGATACGTTTTGTCATGTAAAAATTATGTTGAATTGGATTGGGTGAGGCCAGGATAAAGTTCCAGCATGCTATGCACCCTCATGCGCAAGTACAAATTATGACATCCTAAAAGTTGATTATTCTGAATTGATTATAATTTATTTCAATAAATAAAACCATCCAGGAAACAGAAAGAGAAGTAAGCCGATTCAAATAACAAAATTCAACAGTGAAGGAAGAAGAAGACACTAGTAATTACAGAGAAAGACTAGTAATTAGTTAGAGTGAGCCGAGGAGGAAATAACATTTTGGAAGAACAGAACAAAGAGAAGAAGTGATGAACAGTGTGAAATGTTTCCCGGGAAGCCTTGAATTTCCGAAGAATGTTTGTCACGTGGACAAATTAATATCCGTAGGAAATTCCGTATCCGTTGAAGTTGAGGGTGGCAACGGCGGGGGAGACGGCGCTGTATTGAACTCCGAGAAGTGGGCTGGCAGCAACCTTGGCAACAGCTGGGGCAGCATAAGCAGCGGCCAAGGGCTGAGCGGCGTAGGCAGCGTAGGCAGGTTGAGCTGCATAGGCCTGGAAAAGGAAATTACACGTATATTTAGTTCATGCTTCAGAGTAAATCACAATCTTTGATCAGAATTCGTGTTTAAAGAATTGAGAACAATTGATTTGTGACAAAGAAGAAAAGTGAATTACGGTTTTTACTACTGGTGCTGGGGCAGCGTAGGCCTGTTCAAGAATCAAATAGAACGCGATCATTGATCATTAGTAATGCTAGAAGTTTACACTAGGTTTGATAGAACACAATAAAATTACTGTTTTCACCACTGGGGCAGCATAGGCTGGGGAAGCGGAGATGGTTTTGGTGGCATAAGCAGCCTGGACTGGGGCCTGTGTCAATTTTCAAAAAAAAGTGATTAAGCATCTCAAACTCTTGAAGGGATAAGCTAAACTGTTTATCTGACGCCTCTTACAGCGGCATAAGCTGCTTGTGCTGGGTAAGCGCTCTGGTAGACGGCGGGCTGGTTGTAGACGGCAGCAGGGGCCTATTCAATTTAAATCATTAAATTAGTAAACCACCAACGATTGATTTAGAGTTTCCGAATATCGTTCTTCTTACAGCGGCGTAGGCTGGGGCGGCGTAGGCTGGGGCGGCGTAGGCTGGGGCGGCGTAAGCTTGAGCAGCGTAGGCGGGTGCGGCGGCGTATGCGGCGTAGGCGGGTTGAGCGTAGAGGGCTGGGTTGGTGATTCTGGTATCATGCTTGGATGCTGAGGAGAAGGCAGAGTTCACAGCCTGGTAAATAAACGAAAACAAAAATTAATCAAAAAGTCAATTTATACTCTACACTTTAAATGTATCGGCTGTTTCCGAAAATGATTTGCGTACCTTTTGTTGGTGGCTGATGCTGCTTCCGAAAGCACCTCGAACGGTTTGTTCGGATTGAAGACCAACATGGGGGCTGTCGAAGACGGCGTTACCGGCGTGAGCAACGGCAGCCAATGCGAAGAGAGCGAGTGCCTACAGAAAAATAGACGTTTTACTCAACAGTATTTTCCAGGAATCACGATATTCGATTAGTTTCAATTTTCAATGTGAAGACGAAAACTTTCAATATCTTTGAGGCCTCCCAGTGCTACTTCCACGGTTTCTAACGATCGTGAATTTTGAATCTCGTAGTTCCGGGGTTACAAAGTAAAAAAACCCATAAGCAACGATGGAAGCAACACTGGATCACTGAGTGGAGTTCCTGAAACCACAGATATAGCCATACCTTGGTGAACATTTTGAAAATGTTTGGAATTTGAAGAACAAGTTTGAAAACTTGGAAGTGAACTCGAAGTGTTTGCTTCTGAGGACTGTTTGAAATGACTGATGATAGTTGAGATGAACTCGACGGCTTTTATATGAGTAGTTAGGGGCGTAGTTAGTCAAGAGTTGGTGAGCAATGTGGAGTGGTCAGATGGAAATAACCTTTGATTAGGTTGTAAAATTATATGTAGGGAGTAGGGACTCCGTAGGGTTAAACGTCAATTTAATTCACGCACTATCTTACTACAAGCCTCAGAGATCAGGTAATGCTGATGCCCTGAACTGACTGGCCTTTCACTTTCTGGCTGCAGGCTCAGGTGAAGGAGGGGTACCACACAGTATTTCTTCTAGTCCGTATTATTGTAATTACTTCCATTGATTTGTCTAACTTAAGGGTTTAGGTAGATACAAAGGGATTAGAATTAGGCGTTTGATTAGCTACAAAAGAAGGTAGAGGTTGAGGTTTCTACGTATAATCCTGTCCATCATGATTCGATCCCATGTGTTTACCGTGTGCTAAAATCAAGATGGACAGGAGTTAAACCAATTATTTAAACATGCAATAGATGTGTTTTAGTCGTGTTATTCTTGGATTTACTTTTTTCAATTTGTTCAAGTTCTTGTATGAAATTTGATATAGGATAGACCTTTCTGGATCGAGAATCAAAAAAATCGAAAGTAAATCCCGATTGAAAAAGATTTAGTGAATATATATATATATATATATTTTAGGAAACATAAAAATCGAAATATATATATTGAATTACGATTGAAATGTACAATGTATGCAAAAACTCAAGCCATCCAAAATTGTGGGATCAAATAAATTAGAAGACGTAGCAAAAATATAACAAATTAATTCGCATTCACCCAATGAAAAATTGATTGTATGTGAACACGTCAATCAATAATAATAGTTATTATAAAAATGATTTTTTTTTGTAAAGCATATTCAGACAAAAATCGAAAGAAATTTGGAAATAAAAAATAGAAGCAACTAAATCGAATTTTATAATATGTGTAATCAATTTTCCGAAAGTGATCAAAATCAGCCACAACAATTAAGCGTGGGAAGAAATTATCGAACAGGAATTAATAAACATTTATGAAAGCATAAAACTCATACATAAATTCCGGCGAATTCAAGCATAAAAATGAATTTAAATCTGAACTATTCAACTAAACAATAGATAGGATGATTTCCAACCCTGTCCCAAAGGAACGGTCTTCCTTCATAAATAATAATTTCCACACATGGAGGCTGGGAACCAATTGACTCAAGGGTACGCCACTCTCAATTTCAAGACAAAGAGAATTAATCGTATTTCTGTATTCATCTATTAATTACTAATAAACAATTATATTTTTGAGTAAATAGTACACTGAGCTCCGAAATAATGATAAGGTAATGTATCTTTTTCCCTTTGAAATTCAAGGTGAGGAACCTGTTGGGTAAATAATATAGACTATAGACTGGCATAAATTGGACTCGAGTGCCAAAAATGCCTGTCCATGATGTAGATTTTCTGAGTATTTTTATTTGACCGACCAAAGGTCAGCTCAGTTATTGGAAAGGTCTAACATGTCAATTAATTAGGAACCACTACGTGGACCGCCCATAAGCGGGCTTGAGTTACTCGTTTTCTTGAGAAAGAAATTATGCAGAGATTACCTTAATAAGTGAACTTATGCTCATGAGTGAATTTCTGTTATGTAATTGTTTCTAGTTGGACTCCAATGATAACTTCCTTTAACAATTAAAACTAGAGCTGGTTTGGAAGTTAACCTTTAATTTGATTTATGACTGATTTTTGCCTTTGTTCCTTTATTCCGGTATCCGGCCTTTAGATTTACCCACGCCAATTCTCTGTCGTTCTGATTAATTGAAGGCTGCCTTCTTGTAAATAATAAATTGGAACAAGCAAGGTCCAGCATTGTCCTTCTATCTAACCAAACCTGTATTTTCAAGTCTTTTGTGTGATTCCACAATTGTTTGAGAATATGAAACTAAGGTCAAGGAATCACATATCAAATATCAAAGACCATGTCCAATTTTAGGGTTTATAAATTAATAACGAAACTTCACACTAATAGTGTGCAGAAAAATGTTTACATTTTGTATATTAATTCTAAGACAGTATCGTCATACTGCCTCACAATTTAACTAGTATGTAAAACAAACGCCTTCAATGTTCAAATTCTTTCGTAGTTGGTTTGAATAAAGTTACGGTGGGGTCTCATTCAAATGGTTAATTCTATGATGTTTATGTGGAAGAAATTTAAGTTAATGTCTATTTTAATATTAAATTATCATTTGAACGATTAGGAAAAAAACTAAGATTTCCCCTAGCCACATTTTTCTAATATCTATTTTTTAAATTGGTCTGAAATATTTTTGGTCATTTTATATTCAATTCAACAATTGTAAATATTTTTAATTGAAACTGTTGCCATTACTAAAAAAAGTGGAGATTATCAATTTTTTATGGAGTTTGAACCGATTTTATTAATAAAAATTAAAATAGGTAACTTGTCGAAATCCTCATCAATTGGAATTCAATTCGAATTGCCACTTTTCAGTGACAATTGGTGGAAAATCGAAGCGCTCAAGCTTGCTATTTCTATTTTACCAAATGTCATCTCTATGCTAGGCTATGATGAGTTGTCAGTTGTCACTCTATCTACTGAATTCCACTTCGCCCATATGAACACAACGCTAATTTTTGAAACTGTTTCAAATATCCGAACGATTACCCTGCTCATTAAGTGAACCTGCTAATGTTCTCTACGGATTTATTAAAAATTGTTCGACCCAATATTTGTATAATCAAATCAGTTTAGGAAGTGTTAGGTTCTTCCAGTTAAATTAGGTTAGGTTCTGGCGAAAATATCCGAAAAATACAGATAGAAAAGATTTGTCAGCTCGGAGTTTTTTGATATTTCGTGTTTCCATGAAAAAAATTCAAGTTTGTATTTCAGGGAATATCTTGTCTTCGAATTTAAAAAAAAAATGATGATGGTTTTCATCATTTTTGCTTGTTTACAACTTGGCTGGCTTAGCTTTATGCAAATCGCAATTACGTGTTACATTTTACATTTTCATATAATCTTTTTTCTGAGCATACATGAGCCTATTTTCATGACGGAGCATTTGGCTCATATTGATGGCATTGTCATTTCGCTATGTACTAGTGCAACAAATGGACAAAATGGATAAACACCTGACATCACAAACAATAATATGTAATATGCATAACAAATCCGTTCAATCTGATAAAAAGTGGCAAGATACTGAATTCAATTTCCCGAGTGGACCCACCTATTTTTATCATTCTTCTTTCACACCCCTCGCCCTCCATAACCAAATCTTGATGACAGTTTGACCTACTTTTACGTTTCCCTTAACCTTCCCAGTATTGATTTCTGCTACACGATCTTCTGAAGTCCAAACATCGTATACAGATTCTGCATAATGACAATATTACTAGGAGGGAGTTGAATTTCAAGCGTAAGAAGGATTTTATCGTTTCCCATTGTTTCTGCAGTCACAAGTCACAAAAGAAGGCGTTTGACAATACACGGACGCTCGGAACATTCAGATACAATTCAAACATCTCACTAATTGCAAGTGTCTATCTTTCAATCTAGTGCTAAACTTGGCTAATGGTCCTTGATTTGAAATTCAGCGAATTTAAAATTAAAATTTTGGATAGAGGCTATTTTAATTTTTGTTTATGTGGCTAGTACTTGTGAAATTCCTTGATGCGCTTGAAATTTAATTTTCAAAAACAGTGCTTCATTATCGACACAACTTTCTTTGTAAATATTTGTTTTTTAAGAAATGAAATTTGTGATTCGATTTTCAAGAAAAGGCTTTACTTATTTATTTTTATTTTGAAGAAGCCGCTGCAAACGCAGAATTTAAATTTTGGAAATTTGAATTGAAACTGTAATTTGATTTTGATCAAATACTTCGTAGATACGATTTATATCATCAAAATTTGACATTTGACGAATTATTTAAGTTTGTAGTTATTTTTTGGAGGAACTTTTGCGACCTATGCCCTTATTTTTATATTTGGATTAGAAGTAGATTACTTGATTTAATGGTTCTATTTCTTGAGTAAATGACTCTAATATGTAATTTCAATCTAAAAAATTCAATTCTTGCATGATTTCACTTCTTAAAATTAAGTATTGACTCTAGAATCAAGAATTATAAAATCACGTGCTTTCAAATTTTTTTTTTCTGTTCAAAATTTTAAATTGTTTAAAGAGTTTCTGTTCTTGGATTTACATTTCTGCAAATTATAGCTTGCTATGTATAACTTTCCTTATATTTTGCATGTTTTCCCTATATTTTTCATGTTTTCCCTATATTTTACATGCAAACCATAAACCATGCACCATCTTCCCTCAGCTCAAATGAACGCTGGTGCACAGATTGAGTAGACCAACTAGTAGTGGCTACCTACGTGCAGTTTGAATTTACGGGCAATGGTAGTGGCATGTCGCAGTGATGGATTGTGGATGTGAGTACTTTCGCATTCATGTCCCAGTCCAATAGACATCTCTTAAATAGTCAGATTCATCAAATTAATGAACTTGACTGGATATTAGGCAAATCAGGAGTTGGCAGTTAAGTAATAAAGAATCATAGTGGAAGAGTTATATCATCTCATCATCAATCATTTAACACAGAGAACAGAGAATTGATACTGCCCCAGCCTTGTCCATATGATTTACTTGATGCATGTAAAGAATATTTTTCATTGAGATTGGGATGGACGGATATGATGGTCGTCGTGGTTCATTAGATTCGCCTATTTCATGACATGATTTCCACAAAATATCCCCGAGCTACACTCGCTCAACGCCAGCGTTCATCAATATCAACATGGAACAAATTGTATTTGAAGTGATTAACAGGTGCAGGCGGTGGATAATTTTTTACTGTATTAACTGAACCTCGTAAAAATTAATTGAAAACTGCTGAATTTTGATAATTCATTCATTAATAAGCTTTATTTATAGCATCCAGTTCACAAAAGTTGTGAATTTTGAAACAACCCTCTTGTCAGCGGACAAAATATAATCTGCCAGCGTGTGGCAAGCATCATATCGATTTGGGCTTGCTACCTTTTTTGTAAATTCAGATCTGGTAGTGCAGCACATGGAATTCAATTCAAATTACAGCACAGGTGGAGAAAAACAAAGGTAGTATTACCTAAGTGTAATATTTTGGGAGGAAAGGGCAAGGGAGGAGTATGATTACCTAGATTATCCTAAAGGAATTCGCGACGTGAGATTAATTACTATTTGGACAGTCCAAATTCTTATTCTCCGTGTCATTCAAAATGAGAGTGCAGTGATGTACGTACAGGGTGGATACGATACGACAGTGTTCCTCGCTTTTTGAAAAGCGCATTCGTATATAATATTCGTATTCCGATTCGAATATTCGCAGCATTCGTAGTATGCTATATTGAAAATTTAACTGATTAACGAATGATTTTTGTTTGTTTTTTCAGACATTTTGAAGTTGATTACAGATACCTTTCAAGATAATTTCTTTTTTAAATTGCACAAATTCGCATTTTCCGTTCACATGGATCAATATTGATGACCAAATCGATATTTTTCGATTTTTTAAATTAACACTGGATGCATAGCCAGTTAAAGTTGTTGTTATTGCTTTAATTATTCTTGAAGTGCTTACGCATTTTATATTTTTGATATTTATTATAAGGAATTTTACAAGGTTTTTTCCATTCTACTAAAATAAAATATGAAATCTGCTCTTTGAATAAAATATTACTACAAGGCGCCTTTTTGTGCTGTTGATTTCATCTGACTCAGAACAATTATCGTATCCCTATAACCTGTAGTTTCAAACTTGAAGTTAAATTTCGCAATGCAGTTGATAAATGCTATGGTTTATTTTCTGAAAGGAATTTGGATGCATTTCTATGAATACATAACATGTTACATATGTATATACTACAATTGTACCAGTTAATAGTTGCTTCTAGCTTGAGAATAATATGCTTACGTATGCAGTGTGTCTTCTTGAAAGCTGCAAACTGGTGCATCTGCAGATCTGCATCTTATATCTTCTGACAATAATTGAGAATGCCGCAAGAAAGAGAACGAGATTGTAAACTAGAATCCAAATCAAATTCAATCTGAATGTGAGTGGTTTTATGTTTCATGACTTCATGTCATGTCATTATTGTCGGCTGTTAGCTCGTTCCCAAGCAATATTCAAGGCGGCAGTTCCTTTCCAGATCTGCCAAGCAGATAAGGATTAATCAATAGTACAAGAAGCTTAGGAAGAAGATTGACGGCTCAATTCCAATTGTACAATCACTGACCACGTATGAAGAAAAGATTTTTTATGGTGGCGCAAATATGTACTATAATGTGTAGAAATGCTTCTACAATTTACGACAAATTCTGAAAATGTTTTATGAGGAAACGTCAATCTGGATACACTGATTGGCAAAATTTTCTGGATTTTAAAATATACAATCTTAAAATCATGACTTTGGGCAAAATTAAAATTGATTTTGATCTTCTTCTTTGATTTTGTCAAAGTCGACCTATATATTTATCCTGATTTTTAAAGAATATTTTTGATATGATTTTTTGATCTTGTAAAAACTAATAAAAAAAAAATTACTGAGTCGAATGTATACTTGATTTTCGTCAATGAGTTTGAAAATAGCCAGAAACTGAATGCTTGAGAAATTGGCAGGGTTTGGCAAAATTGCGAGATGGTTTTGAAAACCAGTGGCAAAAATTAGCCAATTTTTTTTTAATAAATCGTAATCAAATTCAAAATATCAATGTTTGAAAAGATCAAAATTGCAAAGCAAAACCTGAAAACAAGTGTCTTGAATTCGCGATTTTCGTATACATTTATGATGTTAACCACCTTTTTTTAAAGCCAAAATCTTGTTTTTGACATTTGTCAAACTCAAGCCACTTCATCGAAATCAAAATCATTTTCATGCTAAAAATCGCTGTTATCAAATGATTTCGCACATCCCTCAAAATTGAGCTCGGTTGATTCGTTAATGACGTAGAATTTTTGGCAAAGGAAGAATATTATCTGTATTAAGTCCACACTGAATAATATTTTCATCAAAATAAATATTTCTTGATTCAAGTGCAAAATGCGATTTATTTGCTTTTTTACAATGAAAAAATGGTCCATCCGATCTTGTTCCAAGTCAAAATATTCTCTGTCGCAAGTCCTAATCACGAATCAAGAATTAGAATAATAGATGAGTCATTCCTGTACAAGTCAATCAAGAAACATTTTAGTATCCCAGGAACCACAACAAGTTCTACATGTGGATTCATGTCATAAATGCAATAAAGAGAAGAAACTGTAGTAGGTTCTCCTAACGAGTACCTTGTTATTAATAATAGGTTACCTGCATTTTATTTGCATTTCCATTCTGCATAATGGAATTACATTGTTCAACTTTCAACTCAGTCCGTTCATGACCTATTCACGCTACAAGCAGCTGATGAGTGCATGCTGAATCCTATAATAATGCCTGCCTGCACAAATCATGTTCTGCGTCAAAATAGTTTTGGTTATTAGCTCAATTAACAATAATATTGATCAGTATGGAATCGCTATACTTATTTGTTTGCTCAACAGGACCAGAGACCAATTATGAATATGCACTACTCTATTGCAAAAAAGGCTACTTAAAAGTATCCATTATTGGATCATGTATTGAGGACGCTCGTCGTGTTTCGTATATGCGTAAAACACATTAACATGCACTTTAAAAATATGACTTTCCAATTCAATACGATTTATTGATAGTCTCTGAAATGCTCATCAACGGTCCTGGGCTGAGAGCATTTACAGTTGGAATTAAGAGTTCTTACGGAAAGT
>JAQFYU010001368.1:0-15170 GCA_034694905.1 Ceratophysella granulata
GGAGGAGATAAAATTTTCCCAACCCCATTCCTTATGGACGTTTAACATTGCGCCCCAACCTGTACCCCAGCCTTAATCGATAGGTACTCGGTGTAGGCTCATGCTCCACGAGCAACTGACCAAACAATATATTTCAAAACTTTGAATTGTTCTGAACCCGTAGTTTACCGGCCTATTGAACGCCCATTATCCATGCAGCAAATTTTGATTCTAGCTCACATGAGAACAGACTGCTTTGCACAGACCTTTCTACTGTGTGTAAAATTCAATCGCAACGAGACACAGCAACGCGCCGCTTGATCACGACGAAACTTGATAATCGGCTGATTCTAGATTTTTTTAACCTAGTTGAACTTTGAACTGGAAACTGTAATCTTCCAGAAACGCTCTCAATTTAGTGATAAGGAGCAATTTCTTTGCAGAAACCGTAACGTAGCCGTAAGGAAGGGTCGGGCGGAGCGACGGTGGGCAGATGTCCTTCTGAATCCGTGGTCAGATTTTGCTGAGCCCAGATTGGGAGCTCGGGTTGGGGAGGAGGTGTGCGGTTGGAGCTGGGCCGGTCCTTGCCTCTGTCTCTCTGACCCCGCCCTCCATCGTTCAAGAAGAAAGAGAGGGCTTGAGTGGCCTGGGATTTGGTGGCCCGAGTTGTGGGGCTCAGAGCTCAGTCGGTCCAAGTTGGGGAAGGAGTGAGTGCGTGTCTGTTTCCTGTGTTCCCAGTTCTGAACGTAGTGCGGGATGACTGGGATGACGGTGCGGAGTCCTCATTGAGGACAGGAGCGGGTGATCAGTGTTCTGTTTGTCCTGTTAGGTCCTGATCAGTGTTGTGCTGGAGCGGTGTGCCTGTGAGTCCGAGTCCTTGACCGTGGAAACTCTAGTGGTCGACATGATTATTACGTGTGCGGCTTGTGAGAAAGCGATACTGGACCGGTTTCTGGTCAAGGTTCTCGAAAGGTCCTGGCACTCGGCATGTGTCAGGTGCTTCGACTGTCGAGCCATTCTCACGGACAAGTGCTTCACGAGAGAAAACAAGCTCTTCTGCAAAAATGACTTCTTCAGGTAATAATTCCTTCTTAGCTTTCCCGAAACCCTAATGTTGTTCACGTTCCGAGTTCCGATCTCGATGTCACATTGTTTCTCTCTTCTTCGGCTCACGAAGTCATCATGGTCTCCCAACAATAGTTCACAATGCAGTCCAATCAGAAGGTAGAATCCTGGCCATATTGACACGAAGGACGATGCGTTAAACAGCATCCGAGTTTGGAACATCAATTTGCTCATCTGCTATTAATAAGTCCAATGAGGACTTTGCTATCCGGCTTATGACGCAGAGATGTCATGTGTGACAGTTGACAGTGACACATGAGAGCATTGTTAGGAACTCGGATTTCAATAAAATACCTCGAATTCTTAGCAAAATTCGAGAAAGTACTTTACATACATACCGAACTTTACTCCCAGACCTCCTCGGTGCATACAGGTTTCCGATTTCAAACAATTATTTTTTTTAAATTGGGCCCGCTCACGCGCGCAAATTTGGCTATATTTTTGTAATGAATGTAATACTGCAGGAACGTATTTTCCACGGAAAATAGGAAAAGTTCAGGTAGATTTTTGAGTTGAAATTTCAAAAATCCGAGGCGAATTTTCACTATGTTGACTCGGCGAGATTATACTATTTAACATATTGAGCATCACCAATTGTGCGAAGCGCAAGAAAACTTTGCATTCTGGAGACAAATTCTTGCTATTCGATCCCGCAAGATTTATGTATGGATATATTTACAGTTACCCTGTCAAAAATTGAATGGATCAGATCGCAATTATTGACGGTCCAAAATTAATTAATTGGATCTTGATGTTTAGTTGGGTAACGCCAGCGCCTAGGAGGGTCACCCTACCATCCATCCGAGCATGTCTGACCGTAGAATGCTTTCTCCGATTGTTCAAAGTAGCTTCATAAAGTGCCATTTTCGTAAAATATCAAGAGATAGCACCGGGGGGACTACGACTAAATATGGATTTTTCTTTTGTGGAACCTATTAATTGTTGTTCAAAATTCTAGCCAAAATGAACTTTGTCACAAAAATTGTGATAAATGTGGATATGAATATTCCGTCTGACTAAATGTCACAGAACGAGACAAAATGACCGAACTTAAACGTGAAGATGTCCATATAGAAATTCAAGGATTTTGAGTTTCAAACAGCAATTGAAACTCGTGACGTGACGACTCTTAAAACAGGTTCTGAACTGGTTCTGAATTTTGAACATAAAAACAGAACCGGATAAGTTCGTAGTTCGTATGGTACAATAATTTATGGTTTCACTGCCAATTTGCTAAGTTCGCAAAGTTAGCTGTTTTTTTTTGCTTTTTTTAGGCTGAGAAATATCACCAACTAAGTCTAGAATTGAAGAAAAATTGGTGCAAGAGCGGCTTATACGCACTAAAAAAAACTCGAAATATGCGCATATATATGCACTAAAAAACCTTTAAAATATGGGTGAAATATGATCAAACGAAAAGTCGTGTCTTCTAAGGATTTTTAAGCAGAAGTAATGATATTTATTTATTTGTTAACTTTATAGAACCACATTCCCATAATATCTTGTACTAGAAAAACGGTTGAATTCGGGATTAGGATACGCGGTAACCGCACACGAAGAAAGGTAAATGGTAGCCAACCCGTTACTTTAGGTTGGTTAAGTTAGGAGTTTCAAAACATCTACAAGTGGATACCACGGGCGGTTACCATTAGCGGATACCGTGTGTATCCTAATCCTGAATTCAGCCATTAGAACAATTGATTGGTTTGAATTAGGTTAGCGCCAAACGCTTACATTTCGAATATCCTGCCGGATCTTTTGAATAACCTGTCAATTGTAATAGTTAAAAAAAACATTGAATTGTGCGTGCAATGGTATGTATATATTTCCAATCTCACCTGCTCATATAACGGTTTCGACAACATATAGGTCGTTTCTCAGTTTATTCGCAAAAATTGTCATGTAGGGAGTTTACGTACAACTTTTTGAGCAGTTATAGAGAAAATATAGCAATTATATGAAATTATATGCCAAAAAATACGAAATATGCATTATTGCCCTAAAACCTCGAAATATGCAAATATATGCAAAATAAAATCGGGTAGATCGGGTCATCCTGACTTGACCTATGGAGATCCAGAGTCTATCACGCTTCAAGTGCTCGCCGGAAAAAACATGCAAAAATATGCAGATCCGCTCTTTATGCATTATGCGTCGTGCGTCAACACCTTTGTTTGAAATCGTTTGTGTCAGTAGCTATCTCCTATCTTCTATCACATTTAGCGACATGGACTTGACGCGTTTTCAATTCGGTTTACCAACTTTGGCTTGGCATTCGTAATAAAACAAAACAGAACTGACTTTCGGTGTTGGATAATCCCATGTAGCGTTTCTCCAGCTTTCCAAAACAGTTTGAATACATAGTCTGTTCTGTAACAAGATGGATTGGACACAACGAAGAGAAAATGCTTTCTGAACATGAGGAGCCTGAGATCCGAATTCGGGAGGATCCAAAGGATCCAGAGAGTGCTTAATGCTCATATATAAGGGATACGGGAACGACTTTAATGTAAATTCAGTTGCAGTTCAACGTAGCTTTAATCAACTCAATCTAGCTCAACTGGGTTTTTGCCAAATGTATATCTGACTGACGGTCTCCTGGGACCATTTTTTGGAAGAACCTGATCGACTAAGATCACAATCACTGAAACCAAGCGTGGATGAATAGGAACGAACGCCGGTCTTCGCCCAGCAGAACTTCATCTCCAGTCGAGGGATTGGATCTGGGCAAGGGAGAGAAACGTGGCGTTGAATTCGAGGGTTGAACCAATTCTTGCTGCTTTTGGGATTCTCGTAGGGATGATTTGAAGAAGAGAGAAGGGATTGCAGACTTCAGTTTTCAGTCCAATAATTGTTAGAGCGTACGTCGAGCACTGAGCTGAGCTCGGATCGGGTGAGATGGGTCGAACATCGGATGTGCCAAATGAACACGGGGTGCCTTGTTCGGAACCTTGTTCTCTTTGTGCTCCTCAAGATATTTTTAATATTTCTTATAAAGCTCAATGACAAGTCTTACCTATTCCTCAGCTTGTATTCGGTGCAGTCTGTCCATCATCTTGGAGTGTAATAATGAGTCTTGCAAAATAGACGGTTCAGAGCTCTTGATCTTCGGATGAGTGATCTCCGTCTGTTATATCTTAGTCGTTCCGAATTTCGAACAAGGGATGGGACTTAGTATGAACTGCATTCTATTTTAGAATCAATATCCCATCTCAATCGGCAGATCTCATATACATTTTTCAGCTTCGTGTCTGGGTTCCGGTCTAATCAAAACCAGCAACACTAAATTCAAAGTAACTGAGCGGAATAGTTAGTGTATTGAAAGAACGTGTCAACACTGTGTGCTGCATATTTAGTGATGACGCGATTTTGCAATGAACTCTTCGTAGTGTCGCTGTTTTTGCCCGCTTCGGTCGTAAGTCCACTTTCGGTTCGGTATCCGCTGTCTCCTGTCTTGACTCGACACTAGGAAGTGCGAAAAGGTCAGTTGAGGTTATGGTGTCAAGCTGTTCATGTTGATTCAGTTCGATTACCCGATCAGATTAAATGCACAACTACTTACTGAAAAATGCCTTGACCCTGTAACACCTTTAAATTACACCAAAACTGAAAATTTAGTCAAACTTTTGCAGTGAATGAAAAAGTGAACTCAGTTCGAGTGCCGTAAACCGAAGAAAGAGCAAAAATTGAAGTTCGCTCGAACTTGACTAGAAAGGAACGAAAGAAAATCAGACATTATATCCAAAATTAGGCTAAGATCTCAGAGAATTCGGTGACCTAAAACCTGGAAATAAGAAGACGAAAACCTCATTTTAAATTTTGACATTTGAAACAGGAAAGAAACAATTACTAGTCATGAAATATAACGGGTTGAATTGAAGGTTGAAATGTGATGCAGATAAGGGAGAACACGCCATGGAATGGTAGGAAAATGAAGAAATTGAGAAAATGTTACGGGTTGGAATTAGATACAAGATAAAGTAGAGAAGGCACGGGTTGATGAGAATTTGCGAAGCAGGAATAGAAAATGTCTTGTCCTGTAATGAATAATGGGATCGAGCCGAAAACAGGAAAGGAAATGTCATGGGTCATGTATTGATTGGTTTGGAATTAGATACAGAAAGGATGATTTGAGTTTAAAAGAATAAAACACGAGCAATGCGTTGGAAGAATCTCCAGCAAGTAGTAAAATATGTTCTATAATTGGAAGTTGGGTATTGTAGGTAAATTTCTCGATGCATTATGTAATTTTATCAGGTTTAAGTTTAAGCAATGATGCTCGTTCTCCGTTGCGCTATGCTATCAGAGAATTCAGAAGAAGAAGGTCTTAGGATTAGGATGGCTAATCTATTGTCGGAAATGCGCTGCATTTTGCTACAGTAGCTTTGAACATTCTGCAATAATCAAATGAGTTAGTCGTGACTCGTGACCGTGACCCTTCTCTCTAAGTCTGTTATCCACTTTAATAATCACGGTAATACGTACTCCCTCCCTGTATCTCTCCGTCTGTCACACAACTTTTGTCAACACCTTTACCAGTGACCAATGACATTTCTCCTAATTTCTGAATTCAAAATATTTAAAATGTAGATGATGCTCAGAGTCGTTACTAATAAATAACATTGGCTCGACTGTCATGGCAACTTAAAGCAATGTTAAACGGACTATTGAAATTAATATTTTCAATATCATAATGGCCCTCGAGACAGTATTGAGGTGTAAAAGAGACAACTACATACTTCACATTGTAGCCTGGTTAATTACGCATTCAGGCGAATTAAAAACACAGGTACAGATAAGGGATATTATCACTGAATGGGTCAGCTAGTGCTTTATATTTGCCATTCGGCATCTGTTTGTGACATTTATAAATTAGAACTACATGATGTAGGTTGCCAGAGCCAACTTATGAGAACGAGGAGATTTTCATATATGTACATTTGGTCTCTGGACTTTGTATTTAATTATAGAGACATGTTGTAGACTTTTTGATTCCATATTTAATTAAGTGTGGAAAGTAGCGTTGTGGTCTTTCGTGTTTCTTACGCCCGCGCAACATCAGGAACGATACTGCACTCGCACTCCATTAAACCTGGGCATAAGAAATAAGAATAAATTTGTTGTAATTGTAGTAATAGCGCTTTTCGTGTAAGGGAACGACCTTCCAATTCCAATTCCAACTCAATCTGACTGAATTTCAGGCTTTAAGTTTTAGACTTTTAATCTTTGTATCGTTGAGGTGGTCGGTTGCCCAAAGTTAATATTGTCCAATCGCGGATTTCGAAATCGAGTCAAAATTGTATCGTGTCAAGCCCTATTAGAGTTTTGTGACAATTATTTCATCTGTTCCAAGGAAGTCTGAGACGCTTGACGCTTGTCCGGCACGTGAAGTTCATAAATCAGGGACTTAATTGTGTGTGATGCTTCAGAGTTAGATATTTTTAAATTTCTGTAATTCTCTATTATCTAGTGACACAAGTGTTGTATGTGTGAGTGGAACAATAAATCAGTTTATGATCTCTTCGTTTGATGCAAGAATCGGTTCGGAAGGAGCACAGCATCTCGTAATAAGTACTCGGAAAATCCTCAATATGTTTTTACACCTCGATCTTCTGAAAGGAAGCCACCAAAACCAAGGAAGGCTTAAGAAGTAAATAATCTTCATATTAAATGTGAATGTGACAAAACAGAAAGGGTCGTCACCTTCACTTGAACTATTCTCGGTTTAGAAATTCCAGAATTCGAGGAGAAGGAGAAAGGCCGATTTCAGTTCTAGAAAGGAAGACGGCTATTTAAGCATGAATTCAGTTCATACTGGAAAGTGTCAACTTTGATTTCCAGTAGTATTTCACATGGTTCAAATTCCAGATTTGTCAAAATCCGACTCTTGGATCGGGATCGGGAACCGCTGAGTCGGAATTCGACCGATGCTTGAACTGACCAATTATTCTATACATGACATACTTCTATTTTTCGCATTGAATTTTGACGTTTCAGTCTCGAATAGGATCGATGTGGATCACTAATTTCCCGGCGTTCCCAAATGTCCTGTCGACCCTCACGAATGACGAATGACTAGTTCATAGTTCATCTGTCGATTGTAGAAATATGAAGATTCCGAGACCCGTCACGGCGTCACTTATCCCAAATCGCTGAGATTGAGTTATGGACTGGACGCGGGATGGAAGCCTGTGCTTTGGGAAGCGTCGTGAGCAGTATTATAGTTGTGCGTAGTAGTGAGCAATCATGAGTTCCCAGTGATTTCCTGAGTTCTAGGCTTAGCAGTACAGTGGCAATTGGGAATGCCCAGTAGTGCCTCCGTGATGGAAGTGCTTCTGCCTATCTGGACCCATTATCATAATCCTATACGTCTGCTTAATTATATATCTCCTGTCTCCATGTGTAATATTCGTAATCCAGGTAATAGGTGCCTGTGTGGAAGGCTATAATTACCTGGGTGTACCTTTTGGACTCAAAGTATCTACCCTTCACTTAAACCTTAAGATTCTTCTACAACAAGGCTATAATTTTCTATGCCGGATTTTATTATCCGTTGAGAACGTGACTTCATTTTCCTATTGACAAATTGCCTCTACAATATTATTAACAGCGAGCGGCAATCTGGGACTTGAGGAGTATTCCACAGGTTTCTCGTCCCTCTGTACTACATACATATTGTATGAACAATGTACATGAAGGGGAGCTCCAATTTGTTCCAACTTTGAAGTAGGTATTACATACTGATCCAGCTACTCCCTTATTGTTAGGTTGTTGTTGCGGTAAGAGCATGGTCGTCTCTCGCACTCACTGAAAAGTGTCGGATTGCTCCAATGTCTGGTGGTGTGTAGTAACGTCGTGCATGCTGGGCTACGGAGAACACTTAACTCAGGAAAGTGGGCACTTAGCCCACACTACTATACCATACACTCAGCAATACACTATATCATATCAGGAGAGACGAGATTCCCATTTCCTTCAACATTTCTTAAATACAGTTCTTGCTCCAAGCCCACACATCCGAAATTGGAAAGCATGCTCATCTGCATAAGGTAGCATTACGGCAGTTTAATCTTGGTCCGACCAATTTTGAAGATTGCTTTTTTATCCCAAGTTTAAATAATGATGAATTCCTGGGAATAATGATAGCCTGATCTTCTCGGAGCCGTTCCTCTACTAACGCAAAGCCCTGGCAGATCAGTTTAATTCAAAATGACAAACTCAGTACAGTGCAGTAGTCTCTTCTGTCTGGTTTTGCTCGTAGAAACTTACCTGTCGTTCGTGGTTGGTTTCTATTTACTGTATATCGACTCCACATGCATATAGACGTACATATACATATACTTATGGAATGGATGAATGTACGCCAACCAAATGGGTTCATCCGAATGACCTTTAACGTGTTTCGTCGTCCCTTTGCATGTGGAAGGTTGTCCGTGGGTAGTGTATGAACCCTTGTTCCGATTCTGACTCAATGCCGGAATTCACGTCGGTACACCACAATGATCTGCGGTCACTCTGCAGGGTGCCTTGCCTTTGCCTTTGCATCACTTTACAGCTTTCTGGTCTGGAGACGAAGCAAGGGTAGATCATGAGCTCAGTTCGTCTGATGTTCGTAAGAATGTGCAAAATGTATCCGTAGGTAGATATAAATAGGAGAGAACGGAAAGCTGAAATGAAATTATAATTCCTTGGCCAGACTGAAGCTCATAAAACAGCACAAATTAGTTGTCTCACCCTCCCTTGCCCAGTTGCCGTTGCCAGAAAATCCGTTGGACTCTTGTGTATTTATTTTCTATTCATTTGAACTCCTAATAACAGGTTGCAAATCGGAGTGCGTCATCCGTGACATGAGCTTATGCGAATTATGCTGCTCAATTGTACCTTGCTCAATATTTTGAGCATGATTCTTAAAAGGCACCTCGAGTTCCTTAGCGAAAAAGCGAAGCCTCGTCCTCAATTTTAGGAAATCACTTCTCACCGATTTTGGTTCGCTGGTTACCACAATTTCTATCAAGTTTTAATTGATCCGTAATTTCTACAATGCGTATTTTGTATAGGATAAACGTAGGTACCCGTATTGTTGCATATTGCATTACATTGTCACGGCGTAACTCCTTGGAAACCAATGATTAAAATGGCAACCAATACGAAACCAGGGTTGTAATGGTAACGTAGTAATTGTACCACTAGGGTTCTCTGGTTGTAGTTCATAGCTAATATTTGAATTTGTATTTTCTGTAATAATTGTAGACAAAATCGAGAAGAAGTGTTTAATTTGAATACATTATTTTGGGCACTTCTATTACAGTTTTGTAATACCCGTCGTACTGTACCATATGCATTTCTGTACTCAACCCGCGTTTTTAATACTACCCAGTATTTTGCTTTGACTCGATTTGATAAAACGGTGGGTGGCAGGATACATGTTGACTGTTGACACTGATTCGAAGTAGTGTATTGATCAGTGAACAATCATAGTGCACTTGGCAAATTAAGAACGGATATATTGGCTGTAATATTCGACAATGTTACTCCAAATCCAGAATAGGATTCTACAAAAGCTCTTGTTGTTGAGAACATACTGAGGAAATGGTGTGGAATCTTGATGAGATGTATTGAAAATTCCATGAATTGCAGCTGTTTCATTCATTTTCTCCGAATCGATTTCTTTGTCGATATACGAGCACAACCAATAAAAATTATGTATTTAGAAAAATGTCCCCTGGGAAATATGCCATGTGTCCCACGTCCCGCGTATGTGAGTTTATTACAGGAGGGAGTTGGACTATCTCATTTGCAGAAAAGTAATCATGTGTAATTAACAATGAATAATTGACGCATTTCAGCTGCGATATTACTATTTTAAGGTAAAAGTTGCGTATTTCAGGTGGTTATTTATATAATATAGTTCAAGGTTCAAGCAACCATGTTTTTTCAACTTTAAAAGCTGGGCTGTAGGCCATTCTAACTTGGATTTTCAATTGGCCCGTACTATTTTACACACCGTACACCGTGACACCGTTATTAACTCTGGCTATAGTTCTCCAATTTTCACTTGCCCTAAAAACCAGGGAAAGTGAATCTTTTAAGAATTGGCTGTAAAATACAAGATAATGCATTTCAAATCGCGGTCAAAAGCCACTATTGTGAACCTAAGTATTGGTATTGGATTTAGGTGGTATGTAGTAAATCCTTCGTAAGAAGTTGTAAGGATTCGATAGACGAAGACGAGTCGCGCAAAGTTGTGCAATCAAAAAACCGTATTCACTTGCCTCACTTTATTTACATAGATTTCTGACACAACTTTTGTTAAACTCCGGATGTTTCAGATAGACGGGGGAATTTAAAACGCTCAGTTTTGGAATTTTTGCCCAAGCAATGGACTATTGATGGGCCATTTGTGCCATGAAAACATTGAAAATACGAAATACGTCAAAGTCATTATTATGGGCAGGATTTACGTAGTATAGTATTAGCTACTCAATTCAATATATTCACTTCGAGTTTTGCAAATAGAATCTGCCTAATTATAGAATTCGGAGATCAAAATCAGATGTTTTGACATTCGAAATTCTTGTTTTATACTACCGGACTATATACAATTATTGTGTCGCGAAAAGGGCCTTAAAGTATTGTATAACTAGATACCCATATAAATATTTTGAAATTGTATCGATTTCAATGGATATCGATGCAGGCATAGCTCGACACTCGGTAGTGATTGCTTGTTTCTGTTCATTCCGAGATACTGCTAGCGCATCACATCACTCAAAATTAATAGGCCTCACATTTTGCTGAATTCAATTTAAGACTCGGTATGTCCTTTAATTGTTCCACTAAATTGTGAATTCAACTGTTCTGCCTACGTAATGAGAATCAACAGCCGCGAGTCCTTGTTTTGTACAGCTTCCTTATATTTAAATCTCTGCCTGCAGTTGCAGTTGACGGTCGTACGTCGTTTCAACTGGTTTCATTCCATTTAATGGCACACGTTCTGACATAAGCCAACTACCTGTGAAAATGAGCTGAGTTTTAATAGGTTGTTAATTTGGATCGCCGATTTAATGCCTTTCTTCATGTCTGCGTGCAAAACAAATGGTCCTTTGAAGCCCTGTCTACGCCATTATCCGTTAGGCACAGTAGCATGAGGAACCCTGAATTCCGGATGGATTCTGACTGACGGTCAATGATGTCAATGTTCTCTGATCAACATCAATGAGACCTGATGAGATGATTCTACTAGACGATGAAAGATGAAAATGTAATGAATACTCTGTATGTTGATTTCAGGCGATACGGTACAAAATGTGCAGGTTGCACTCAGGGAATATCTCCGCAGGACATGGTCCGAAAAGCCCGTGATAAAGTGTTTCATTTGAACTGTTTTACCTGCACAATCTGCCGAAGACAACTGTCCACTGGAGAAGAGTTATACGTCCTAGATGACACTAAGTTCATTTGTAAAGATGATTACCTGCAGGCAAAACAAGGTAACAAATAATTCAAATTCCTTTTCTTTTGTGCTGTGCTTTCCGGGGGCCCCTGTTCTCCTTCTTTTCAAGTGGTCTACTGCCCCTTCGTCCTCAAGTGTGTTGGATGGGTCGGGTCGATTGTGTGAAGATTTGAAGGCCGGCTTGTTTTGTGGATCAGGTATCAACTATTTCTTGGAACCTGAGAAGTACTTGGAAGCGTTAGACCAGAAGGGTCGTCCAGAACTCAAGAACACGCTGTCTGCATTCTTCATCTGTCCGCCTGTCCGTTCCTCCACTGAAGTGACATTTGGACGTCACTCTCACCAAAATCTTGTTTCCTTGAGTAGCAAGGCGCTATAAATGTTGTTCGTGTAAACTAGCTGACAGATAGTCTCCCTGGTTCAGAATCAGAACTACTAGGAACAGACAGGCTGATTCACTGATTCTGTAGCCTTCATTCCGGGCCATAATACATATAAGAGTGTACTAACAGTAACAGCTGATGTGTTCACAACGAAGTAGTGATTTTTGCATAATTCAAATAGTTAGAAGTTGGTAAAAGTATAAAATAGATATATACGGTCTGGCATCGAACAACGCATATTGTTCTATATGACTGAACTGAGGTTGGCTTAAAACATGAATTTTGAAAAGAGAGTAGAAAAAATAATTGAATCACCAGGAGTCGAAAACGTAAATATATTTTAGTGATTAATGGTGATGGTGATTCCCATAAACCGGCGGACTACATACATATAGACCTTGATGGACCTTGACCGAGGAAACCATACTATGTGTAATTAGGAATGAAGAATAAAATTGGAAAATGGCTCAAAATTTGAAAAAGAATATTTTTGCGCGTTGAACAAAATGTCGCCCTTTCAGCATTAACGGTCCCATACTTTCTACTGATCTCGAGCGAAATTTTGAACACCTCGAGAATAAGATCTATTATTCATTAATCATAAGCCAATAATTCAGAGTTGTGTTGTTTTGTAAATTTTCAATTGAAGATACAGTAACAAAGGACATCCTGCATGAGCTACCAGGAAACAGTACTTAAACATTTTACTATATTTTGTTTTTCAATATTTATTTTCAAAAGAAACTGCGCACTGGATTCTGGCATAATTACTTCGTGCTACTTGCTACAACTAGTTGTACCTAATCAGCTCGCGCAACAGTAGACTGCGATGAACACTTTCTTCTACACAAAATATGTTAGAAGAGCTGCGTAAATTCCGTTAAATTCTTATTTACGGAATACGTGGAAATTTGGTGAATTAAAAATTGCAATAGCCATAGTCTTTCAATTCCAAACCACGAATCACAACATTGAGTATAGCAGACTTCCAGTAGTCGAAGCTAGAATTATTTGCGCTCGGCATAGGAAGTACAATCTATTTCTGCAGACGAGAATCCTAGCGATGAAGGTATGGGATGGGACTGGGATGAAAATGAATGACGATATTCTGCTTAGATTTGATTCAAATTCTAGAACCATCACAAATGCATTTTCTCGGGAAAGCAGCGTAGCTTCGTCTGTCTAGCACAATGATGATAATGTAACGTAGTAGGTAATGACTCAATGCTTGATCTTAACTCTGATCAAACGGCGTCAGGCACCTCTTTCACATGGGACGCAATAAGAGCACAAATGCTGTTAAAATACTGCCGAGTAACGCATCTTGAGTTTGGACGTAAAAAATAGAAATCCTGAACATAATTCCATTTCCAGCTGTAGGCTTTCTGTTGCACCACACCCTTCTGTTGGTCCCATGCTGAGTGTCTGCTGGGTTGGAAGTTGGAAATGTAGGGCATGCCATTCCAGTCGGCAGTCGGCATCCAGTCGTTTTCCAGCCTGATCAGCTTGTTGAAACCGTGTGGTGAGTTCCCAAAACTGAGCTTTCAGTCCGTTTGGGTCCATCCTCAGTTCATTAGCTCTGAATTGTGTAGCCCAGATCACAGACCAAGATCAACTCGGTACAGGGACAGGGAGTAGCAACACACTGGATTTGGATATAAGTGGAAATACTGTACATGCATTGGCGTATCATGACCAATAAACATAGGTGTCTTGCATATTTGAAGTAGCTTATAGTGTACTTACTATTAACGGAAATCGCAATAAAAATGCTCAAGCGAGAGAATTATTTTAGTTCATGGCACCCCGTACACCTAGCTCATCTTAATCTGTCAATATTACTCCCATTCTCATACTTGTTATTCAACGAATTGCTGCATCTGCAACTGCTGACAGAATTAACGGGAAGTATTTCAGCTTTCCCAAACATCACGTAAAAAATTAGAAAAAATTCGTTGATCTGAAGCGGAGTAACGTCAGTTACATTTGGTTACTCCATCTTGGGTTAGGTTAGGGCTGAGTGACCCCAAATGTGAATGTTTATACTGAAAAAAAACATTGACATGACATCTTTCTCGTACTTACTGGTTAAAGATTGTAAATACGCCGAACTACATTTTCAAAAACAAGAATAGCTAAAGTTTCTTTATCGAAGAGGTTTTTCAATGGAGTAAATACGGAGACAGTTCCGTAGATTCCAGGCCACCTCGGACTTTCATTGAAACAACTTTGGAATCTACCGAGGTGGCCCAAAAACTTAGCCTGGCCGGCGCGGCGGGAATTGACCTCGTTTCATTTCATCTCGATCCGTCAGGAATAGGCTACTCCTTGCCGCTCAAGTGAACAACATAGCTACATACCTTCACGTTTTGCTAACCGGAAACGGTCATATCCAATCCAATCAATCCACGCACTTAAACATGCCCTTTACCCTTGTACGCTTCTATCAAGTTATTTGTTTTGAGATTTGGCCGTACCCGCTTATGTCGATGATTTTTGCCTTTCACGTTTTTCCCAACCAACACGATGTTCTTTCGTATTTTTCTTTGATTCAGATGTTTTCAATCCGATGTGACCCAATAGTTGTGCTCAGGTGTTCAGTAGTGGATAAGTGTAAATTTATTTGAAGATGGTGTTTAATTGTTTTCAGTATTCCAGCATCTGACATGTACACTTTAAGCGAATACAATTTCCAAGCATCGAGTTGGCCTTAACTCCAAGGTTATTTTATTTGTAAATTGGTAGGCATATGCTAATGCTAATCGGTCCTTGAAATATAGAAATCCTCGGTTTGGTTTGGGCTCCTGGCAATCACACTGTAGTGTCCTACACACAATTTAATCCGCCAGCCATGCATTGTCCCGTGTAGTGCTATGTACACGCTCGCATTACTTTTGATTCTGGACTTGGCAGTGTTATAATTCTAAAGTAGGAATGGTGGGACGAGATATGAGATCGACAAGGAAGCCTGTAATTCCGCATATGTTGTTCTATCGGGCATTGACAGTTCACAGTAGTGGCCCAGGATTAGCTCTTTGTGCTCGATGTCGCAATGCACATCAGTCGTATTCCATCTGAATTGGATACGTGAAACAGTCAGTCTCATTTGAGCGGAGATTTTATATGGACAATGAGTGATTGGTACTTGGTACAAAATGTATTTCGAAATCTGTTTCTGTTCAAGCAACTGTAAATACATATGGTTTGAACTTGACGTCCTTTCTCCTGAC
>JAQFYU010001369.1:0-15166 GCA_034694905.1 Ceratophysella granulata
GTGTGGGCTGAGTAGTATATGTGTGGGCTGTGTGGGCTGAGAAGTAGCGGCGCGTGGGCTGTCTAGTACCACTCAATGATGAGATGGTGGCTAAAATTAAGACAAATTTTATGTTTGGATTGGTTTTCAATGGTTTCAAATATGAAAAAGCATAATACTGTAAATTATTTTAATTTTTTTTTTTTTTTTTTTTTTTAAGATTTATTTTAAATTAATTAAAAAGGAAACCAAGCATTAAACAATGATTAATATCAATTTATACGATTATCACATCCATAAAAATCACGTAAAATGTTTTCCGGAGTTTTTAAAACGATACAACCCAAAAATATATATTTTCGGCTTCTTGCATTCAAAATTAGGTCAAATTGAATATTTTAGGCTTCTTTAATTGAAAATTAAGTCAAATTAAATATTTTAAGCTTTTTAACTCGAAAATTATGTCAAATTTATATTTTAGGCTTTTTAGGTGAAAATTAGGCCAAATTATATACTTTCGATTTTAAAAAAACAAACAATATGATCAACCCTATTTTGGACTATTTTAAATGAAAATAAGGTCGAACTTCATTGTTGTCTATCTCTTAAATCAAATTATGGTCAAAATATATTTTTCAATTTTGAAAATCAAAGTAGGGTCAAAATTATACAATTTTGTGGTTTTAAAACCAAAATATGGCCTGCAATAAATATTTTTGACGTTTTTAAATTTAAATAAGACCGAAATGAAATATTTCTGAACTGTTTAAATCAAAATAAGGTCAAAATTAGCTGTTTTCAAATCTTTGAATCAAAATAGGGTAAAAAATTATCAATTTCCCCGCTTCTTTAATTAATACACAGCCTGTCTAAATTAACTATTTTAAGGTGATTTTGAAATTTTTAAAATTATAATTACCAGATTTTATAACTGACTTGTTAGGTTGCTATTTGAAATATTGAATTGTTCAAAAATTAGCATTATGTTGCTACGGTCGAATCAACCTAGCAGCAAAGATGCTTGATGCCTAATATTAAGCCGCTTTTTTTTAAAATTTCTGCAGCGAATAACAACGCAAAGTTAATGTTGAAAGTTAATTGTTAAAATCGTTGTTGTAATTTATAATGAATTCAATTTTAAAAAATTCAAAACTGTGTCAGATTTTGATCTAGCCCTGTCATTCGATGCAGTTTGACCTCAGACAAAGGCCCGAATGCCAATGCCAGGTAAATGCACTTCAAATCAAGGTACTGGTAATTGTTGAGGAAGGGTGAGGCCGGTTCCAAGGACTTTGGGTCATTGGCCAAACAAGGAGTGCATTCTAATGATTCAGCCTGAGTCTTTAGTAGTGTGGGATGAAATTCCTATTGTTGTACTACCTTGTACCATGAAAATCTTTGTTTTGTTCAGATGCACTTCTTACAGTTAGGTTTACCTTGATGTAGCCTATATACATTTCAACTAAAAAAAATCAACAGGTAGGTTCAAGCCTTGTACTCCATGCTTGAGTGTGATGGCGTCAGTTCAGTAGTGTGGGTTGGGGTTTACTTATGCGTGTATTTATGAAGACTTTGAAGATCTCGAATCTCCAAGTAACCGACTGAACCCCGGCCTTCACCTCAGTAATAAACTTTGAGCATCATTCTTCTTCATCTTAACCTATTGTTATGCTTCTCAGGCTCATCATCATCTTCACTCCATTCCAGAGTTAAGGAATGCAGACGGGAGTTTACATCTTCTCGAGCGGAGCCATTGACTTGACAGGCTATTCTTAAACATGAAAAATGCTTGATCTCAAGTTTAATGAGAATGGATGGTCTGTCCTTAATCAAAAAATTTTCATGTAAATTTATGGAATGTCAGATGATAAATTCAAACGCCAGAGGCAATCTGTGTCTTGTTAACCCTTTAGGTCAATTTTACGACTGGGTATTAGGTGATAGCTCTAACATTAACCATTTGGCTACCAAGTAGCGAATAAAATTGAATTTCAATTTAATACAGGGTGTACCCGAAATTTTGCTTGTTAATTTAACCTAACCCTGCTATAATCTAATCTAGCTTAACCCAACCCTAACCTAAACCTAAATGTGGATTTCCCATTAAATAGGGTGTTTTATAAAGGAGAGGCCACCTTGTTATTTCGTACCCCATAGAAACGCAACGAAAACAGGAATTACATGTTAACGACGTACCAAAATTTATTCAATATTTCGAATAAATTCAGATCATCATTAATAATGAGAAATAATTATTGCAAATAATTATGTGAAATAAGCTGCAGCTACAAATGTTACATAGGGCAGATGCTGAAGATGGCTTTGAAATGTTGAATAACGTTTCGTGTTTATTTATTTCAATTTCATTAATTTTGGTCACGTGGGTGGCCTCTCCTTTATGCTGTATAGCTAGGGCCAAAATGCCCACTTAACTTTTGTTTTTGCAAATTTTTATAATAATCGAAATTTGGCTTTCATTTTAGTTTTATATTTAATTGTTCTTTGATTCGGACTGTCCAAGATTGGGAGAAATTTTCAGGACCACCCTATGCCGCCATTTTAAAATTCCGCACATATTGACTATAAATTCCACAAATATTTGCAGAGAACACAGAAGGTAGACTAATTTCCTTGGAATTTAGCAAATTCTAAATCCCAGAATGCGCGCAAATTTCAATACGGAGCCTAAAGATGCATTAAACTCGAATTACACATGAATTAGTGAAAAATACGAGTTACTGAAAGGAGGTAACATGAAATCTTGGGCCGTATGCTGGTTGTAAGCTAGGTGGTATGGTAATGGTAAGTTGTAATGTAATTGTATTGTACTCATAATGTAGGTAAGGCAAGATGGATGAATTGCCTCGAGTCAGACTTCACGAGAATGGAAGTGGATTCATTCGGCTTTGAATGGAATGAAGTTGGGACAGAAGGTCCCGAAAGTCCCGTTATATTACTTTATCAAAAATCCTTGACGTTGTTCGTCCAAGAACCAGACGATGATTCCTTCGATCTTCCACCAAATGCATGAAGCACAACGCTCAACGCATTTCACTAAATCATCTGGTGGAAGGGTTGAATTTATAACAAATTGGGTGAAATAAACATGCGATTTTTGTTGTTTGGATTTTACTGCAACTGTTGAGTGGGAATTGCAAAATTTCGTGGTCGATCTCTGTACAAAGTGCATTGATATTCAAATAAATGCGCCATTTTTAAGCGTTTTACGTCATAAAGTTTGCACAAAATGTCTACTGAAGAAATTGTTTTTGCCACCATTTTGTACAGCATTTTAAACTTGTACCGTTTTGTTGTTTTACATCTGATTTTTGCCACCATTTTTGCCATACATAAAGTGTGTGTAAATCTTTCGACACACCATTTTGTACACAATTTTAAATGTAGATGGCGGTTTGTACACAATTTTCGCCACGATTTATTTTGAATTTTAAGTGTATATAAATTTTTTGACAGGCCAATTTTACCCAAAGTACAAGATTTTTAACACCATTTTGTTTTGTATGAGAAGTGTGCATAAACTTTTCGACAAGACGCGTTAATTTTAATTGTCCATAGCTTTTTGTGCAGGATTTTCGTCGCCATTTTAATTTTCTTACGTGTTTAGATTTTTGTTCAAGAAATTTTGTACACAATTTTGAAATAGCTTTTCGTACACGATTTGCATTTTGTAGGAAAAATTCCATATATTTAAGTGCACAACTTCTATTATGCATAAGTCATTCGACACGCGCCATTTAATAAACAAATTCCCGCCATTATGAGTCAATAAAAAATACAAAACGGATCAAGGAACTGAATTTGTAGGTCAGTGAATCTTTTAAGTAGTCATTGTTTAGTCAGATATGGGCGAATGAAGATAAGCGTGGATGCGTCATTCGGTTAATGCACCTGAGCCTTATACGGATTCGCAAATAACTCGAAACTATTTTTTTTTGCAAATTAAAGCGAATTTAACGCCCAAATATTTAGTTTACAATGGAGTACACATTAAAATTCACCAATCTGAGTTGTTGTCTTGTTTTCTTGATGCTTGACGTTGAAGCACTCCGGTTGTGCATAACTCAGGCGTTTAGCACCTCAAGTGACACTTAACACACTGGTAGCTGGTACACAAACATGCAAAAATGCATATGTTAACCTACTGAATCTTAATGTTTAAAATTAGTTATGAACTAGAAAACGGAATTACAGCTTCTTTTTTCAGAATTCATAAATTGAATGACTCGAGTTTTTTAACCGAATTCCTTTTCATCCGCGTCATTGCAGATGCCTCAAGTGTTATTATGGTATTTAGCATGTCATGACGCTCGTGGCCTAAATACTGAAGACCTGAGTCGGCTTCCTCCAAGAAAGGAAAACTTAATTAGTTTCCGCCGAGCTCATTTAAAATCTTTTCTTGAAAAAAAAACGAACGTTTTCCTTTTTCTTTATTACAAACTTCCAAACCTTAATTAATCTTTGTCATTCCGTACTGCATCTTCACACTTTTCACTCTCCGTAATTTTTGTCAAGTAAGAAAACACTGAAATGACACTTTGTAATTAGCAAAAATTAAAAGTGCTAAATATTTAAAATTATAAACTTGGTGTAAAATCATAAAATAAAATTTCTAAAATAAACAAAATATAAATAGGTGGTACTTTCGCTTCCGTAGATTTTCGAATTGAGCCCGCGACGTCACCTTAAAATTGCACAGATTTCTTAATTTCCTCCGCTTGATGACGAATGGCTTTTAAGGCCTCACCTAAATCCCTACTTTGCTAATTGTATTAAAATGGAAGAATAGGACCAGCTTCTGCTGATGTTGTGACTTGTGACAAATATTGGTCATTGATCATTGAACATTTCCATTTGCCAAAAAAATAGCCGGTGAATCCCACAAAAAAAAAACAAGCAGAAGAATAGGAAAATCAATCTTTCAATAGTTCTGCTCGAATGGTCAGACTGAATAGTTCGTAATTGCTTTGCAAAAAAAAATCAAATCACAGACGATACTGAAATACGGCGTCCGCAAAAAATAGACCAATGTGTCGAGACAGGGCTTTTTCTTGTGGTTTCGTTTATTTCACGTATAGTGTCGAAACAGTGAATCCTGCCTCAATATACAAACTTATAATGACGTTTGCAAATTTTAGTATCGCAATGATCCTCCAATTTCCAAAATTAGTCTGGATTTCAAGCTTGAAAGCCAAACCACATCATTATAAAATGACGAAAACAGAAGGTAGTCAAGCACGGAAATTGACATGTGCGAATATGTGTGAATTTTTTGGTGACAGAATGCATATGTTGCAAAAAGCTACTGGTACACAGGGTGGGCACAAGAATTGCCACCCTGAAGAATTCTGCAGGTTGAACCGAAGAGCAAAATATTCATCCAACGTAAAATAATTTTTAATTTACTAAAATTGCAAAAATAAGAACTTTAAATTGACATAAAACTATGAAAAAAATCGTTTAACAGCCGAAATTCGCAGTTTTTAGAAACATTTTTGCACAAATCGACCCTGGCCTCAACATAGACAAATACCAGCTGCACCTGACCCAAGAGAATTTAGGACACGAGGAGTTTACAGTCTTGGCTTTGACTCTGGCTACCATTCGACTGGTCATGCAATGCTATATTTTATGCGTAGGCATAAAGCCATAATTTGGCAAACCTAATCACCATATAGCCAAAAAACCAAACCAGCTGAGCCGCAATCCTAATGGACGGTACAATATAGATGTAAATTCAAGTTCAGTGTCAACCATGTCATTTTGCCAAACTTTAAAAATGTGAAACGGATGAATGAACAGCGGCGTAGCCTAATATATTATTTGGTATGGTTAACAAATTCACACACTTCCCAGTTCCCACCTGAAGCCCTTTCATTTTTTATATATCAGTATCAAGTTCAACTTGGACAAGGTAATTTGGGATAAGGAATGACTGTGAAGACAGTTTAAGTTATTTATACAGTATATAAAGCGCTATACGTTGGCATTATCAAACTCCAAATGACAGGTTCGAAATCGGCTCACATTTTTTCCCACAGTCGATTTTTAAGAACATTAGAATTTTCAAGTGTTCCCAGGGTCTGACCATACACAACGGACTATTCATCCGTTGCCCCTTTTTGGTCTACATTCCTATTGTTTGTATCTCGGACACAACTTGCACTTATTTCCATTACTCCACTTTTACTTTAGGTGAATTTCCCGGAAACATGCTTGGAAACCTTGTTTACGTTTAAGTTTACAATCAAAACAATGCGCATCGCACCAGGCTACTAGCACGAAGTAATTGTGTGATGAATTTTACTTCCGAATTTGTATTTCATTTGACATTTGAATTTTGGTAAACTGCATTTAAAATTTAATTACATCAAGCCACATTAAATTAATTTAATCTGCAACTGCATTTTTCAAATGTCTTCGATTTTAGAAATTCAAATAAGCCCATTGTTGTAGAATTAGAGTAGCGCCAATATGTTGCAAATAGCCAGATTTTAGCAGCTTTAGCGGGAATTTATTGGCGAGAAAACAAGTCATGCAAATAAGCTCGTTTAGCGCCAGATTCCTATTTCTAACGCCGCTTTACATATATACAATCAAATTACAATTGTATATAAGCTTAGTGCCTTATTCGTGGTTTTAACGCCACTTTATTTGTTTAAACCTAATGCGTATAATTGCGTTTACGCTTTAGCGCCCTATTCTTGGCTTTTAACTCCGCTTTAATTATATAGACTCTTTAATTGCGCACACGCTTAGCGCCTGATTCGTATTTTTAACCCCGTTTTAATTATTTCCCAACCAAATACAATTGTAATCAAATTGATTTCCGACCTGTTCAAATATTAATTTTCAAAATTCCGTCTATAGAGCACCGCTTCCTTGAAAAAAACTTTTAAAAATTTAAATTAAATTGCCAGGATTTGAATATTGACGTGGATTTTAATAGATATATTTTCTAAAAAGTGAATTATGGTTTACAAATACTCACCTGAATTAGTAAATTGAGCTACTGCGAAAAGGAACACAAAAAATGGTAAACTATTTCGACCAGCCATCTTGAAGTGGCGTTAATTCCAGTTCGAGTACACCAAAGACCAGGTTAACCCACTTCCGAAATAACTCAGGCCTTTCACCTGTTCAGCCGGAGCAGATTCTCAAAATCCAGGTGAAATTAAACTTAATTCAAATCCAAAGTCACGAATTCACTTAAAACCCGCTTCTGCTAAAATCGTCACAATTTTCTTCCCTCTAATTTACGATTTTTCACTTGAGTCGAGGCATTCCGCACCGTAGAACACTTTTTTTTTCTGAATTCAGCTCAAAATACGCAAAAACGCCAGAATCCTATACGACAGAAAGGAGCTCATATGATTTTTGACGTTTCGTATTGGAAGGACTTGAGCGGAAGTGGGCCAGAAAGAAGTTTCCGAACCTGTTCAACGACTTTATGTAAACCTTTTGGTCTGTCTCCCCAATTGTTTCAACGTCTATTGAACCTCAGATGTTCAAAACACACAGGACAGGAACGGAACGGTTGAACAATCCGCTTGGTTCCAAAGTCGGCTGACAACTGGGGAACATTTCTTGGCTCAAGATGAAGATGATGAAAAAAGGGATGAGTCTGGCATGAATTTACGAAAGTTTAAAGTTTATTGTTATACATTCTGCATTGTTGGAAGGCAGGGAAGGTGCTGGGCTCGTAGTGTGTTCCACAGGTGGTAGAGCTCAACATACGTTGTAAAGATGGAAGCAAGGTTAGGTGCCTAGGTTTTTATTTATATTTTTCGAAACCGCCCTAAAATATCTCTGTACAACGTAAAATTAATCGAAATTGAGAATAAAAGAAATCTAATTTGAAAATACGTTTATTTTAAATATTTTAGCAAACAATATTGAAAAATAATCTAATCGAAACAAAAATTGGAAATGAAAAGGTGGAATAGCTCACGTGACTGTCTATGATTTCCATAAAAATCGATTTTTATAAATTTTATCTAAACCTTTATCAAAATTTAAATCTTTGCTTAAAGATTTCAAAGACCTCAGCGAAATCACAGTTTTAATGCAATTTTTAAAAATAAAATACTGCCAGTATTTTACTTTAAATATATATTTTGACCCCAAATCGACATGCAATAACGTTTATAAAACCTATTTTGAAATATCGGCAAAAATATTCATAATCCAACGTCTTAAAATTTCTATTTTGGTTAAAATACCTTTGAATTTGAAAATTTGTTTAACGGAAACTTTATAGCCAAATTCAATAAAACATGAAAATAGCAAACGGATTTTTCAATTAAAAATTAAATTTAAACCATATTTTAATGCTGTATTTGTTGATAAATTAACTTAACATTCAAGATAAATTCGTATTTTAAAAGCATATACCGATTTATGGGGATGTATTAGAATTTTAGGATCCTAAAACGAGTTTTTATATGACCTAAATACCAACCTTGTTTATAAGGGGTTTTACACACTCAACAAAGTTTTCACCTGAGCCGAGACCAAAAGATACGTTCTTAATTCCGTAGATTTCAAGTTATAGAGAGATGAAGGAAGGCAGTGAAGCCAAGCCAAACAACCGAAGGAACGAACCCTCTAAGTACAGATGCTTAATGCCTTTTACCTTGCATTACTAAATATACGGTACTTGCTGGTCCTGCCTCGTCAGACTTTATTTTTGGGTTACCTGGTCTACCTATTTAATTTTAGTAAATGCCGTCCACATGTTTGAATATAAGGTGTTGGTAATTAAATTTTAATTAATGTGTTAATAGTACGTGTTTTGGTAGTAAGATGCGATATGTTTTTGAGCTAAATATCATTTAGAATTTTTGCAATATAATTTTTACGAATAACTGGGTCAGCGTAGTGTACTACATTGGGTTAGGTTAGTTCGACCTGGAGTCAGACTTTAAAAAAAATAAACCAATTTTTCCAGCTTGTAGTTAATTTGAACAATAGCATACAATGAGCAATGGCCCTTTACTTATGGGACAACCCTCGTTCTTGAGGCTGAGGCTATTCATAGAGCGCATACGGTAAATATTTTAAATATCTTGCGAATTTCTATTTTTTAAATCTTGCGAATTCGTAGGGCCAAATGCTGTCTGCTGTATACATTTCAGGCTTCAGACTTGATGCTCTCAACAACATTAGTCCAATTTTTAGAACATAAAATTATGACACGTGTATTTGAAGTAGGAATGCAATGATGTAAAATAAGCACGCAAAATCAGACATTTGTTTTGATTTTCATCCGAATTATATTTTTATTTGAATAACAGTAGAATTTTCCCCCGTTTTACAAAAATACCCTTATTGTTATGTTAATCAAGTTATTTTTGTATAATAATATAGCCGAGAGTTAGACCATAACCATTTTTCACTCGAACTGCATAAGTTGAAGGTGCAAGCATGGAGCAATAGCTTAACCTCTTATTATTTTTTTCCATTTTTTTGATTGATCCAAAAGACCCATTTTTCTGTTCATTTTTTATTTTCATTTTTTATGCCAAGCACGTGGTGTGTAACTTGAGAAGAACCCAAAGAAGAACCTAGAACAATGAATTGATACGTTGTTGTTTTGAAATTTGAAGCATTTAACTTTTCATGCTCGTATGCAATTATTATTCCAAGTAATATAATATATAGTCTTTCTTGATTTTTTAAATATATAACAAACAATTCATTGTCTTAACTTTGCATAGTATTTCGTTCACATATAATCAATCTTCTTCATTTTTTTTTCTAAATGTTCCAAAGTTGCATATTATTTCAAATGAAAAATCATTCCAAAGGACAAAAATCACACTTTTCCCTCAACAAAACTTGAATTCCAAAAAAGTGAAGCAAACCTTCCCAACCCAAAAAATAGTTTGGAGATACAATAATTGAAATTATTGACTCTTCCAAACCTATCCACCAATTGCTTATGCACTACAAAAAAAAAACAAATTCAAAAACATGAACTTAGACTATGTAGTAGACTATGCAGTTTCTTGCAGAACCAAAAAAAGATTGAGACAAATATTGAAATTCCCCAGAATTATATTTTGAAGCCAAAAAAAATCCCAAATATGGAAAAACAAAAACAAAAGAACGAGACAAAAAGAGTGATGAGGCTGCTGTAGACTGCAGGAAAGTTGCAATAGAATCAGATGCACTTGTTTACTTCGTCTACTTTTAGCTAGTAGTGTCTACGACCCCAAGCAGAGCTCACTGGTCTGGACACACTTCCAACACCGTTCCCCATGGAGGGAAACTCTTCATTACTCTGGAAATTAAAAAAAAGAAGTAAATATATGGCATTTAAACATTTTTATTTGTGTGTTTTTTATGAATTACCTGAGTGTCTGGTGGTTGTTCCCATGGAGCACCTTTAACAACGAATCCATTACTCTTCTTCTCTTTGGAACCCTTTCCGCCCTTGTCCTGTTTCGGGTCACGGACAAACTGCTGCATGTACTCATTCTCCGTAACGTCTTGCAAGAATTCCTCCTCAATGTTCAGCAGATGATCTTTAGCATCATAGACTCTGTCAATGTCCGATCCCGAAATAACTACCAAATTCGGATTGGCATCATTAGGCCGTGGGAAGCGGATGTCAACCTATTAAAATGTATTTGTTAGTCAGTTACAAACATTCGGTTTCAATTTTTTAAAATAACTTAAAGAATTTGAGCTACTTACAGAGAAGTCTTTCATGATTTGGCGAACATTTGCTCCTCGTGAGCCAATGATACGAGAATGAACTCGGCTGTCAATTTCAACTTCTTCCTTGACCATTTCAGTCTGTGAAATACAAACAAATTAAATGTAAACAATATATTCGTCAACATTGAGGTAAACATTAGAATCGACAATTATTGACTTACGATAGCGTTGACAATGCTCAAAATCTCGTCACGAGCTCCGTTCGCTTGTTCCTCCAAACCAGTGATAGTGATGATGGAGTCATCTTCATCTCCGCCCTTTTGTGGAAGCTGAATGTTGACGTCGAACTTCTTGCGGATCTCCGTGATCACGGCTCCACGCTTGCCTGTATCAAAGTACCAATGTCAAGTCACTATTGAAGCTTCAGCTATAGCTAAGCTAAGGTGAAGTGTCAAAAGGCTTACCAATGATTTTAGGATGGAATTCTGGATCAACTTGAACCTTCACTTCGAAAGATCTCAATTCACGGTGAGCCCTTTCGGCTTCAAGTTCTTCACGTTTCTCCAATAAGGCTACCTTGGCTGCAGCAGCATTCTTGGGTGATCCCATGATCTAGAATTAAAAAAAATTGAGGTCTATTGCTTAACCTGGTCAACAGATGTAATTTAGAAACTATTGAATAAAATGTATTTATATCAGATGCAAAGGTTATCAACAACAGTAGTTCAGGTACTTGGATAACAAATATCACATCATGTAAATGAAACCTTAAATAGCCTTCAGTAATTAAAGTTAAACTTACCACGATCGTATTAGAATGTTGCTCGGAAGAGGGTACGGTGATATTGACATCGTACTTGTGCATCATCTCACGAACATCCTTCCCCTTTGTACCTGTTTAGGTGCAAATACGTCAAAATAGTTTAATTTAGTCGATTCAAAAGGGTAAATATAAAAAGCCGTTTGGTTTACAAATACGGACTTACCAATAATAAATCGATGCATCTCGAAGGGAACTTCCACTTCGACTCTGACAGGCACTTGTTCCAAAAGAGCTTCCTTAGCACTTTGGCAATTTTCAGGACGTCCAGAGACGTAGATTATATCCGCATACAAAATTCCCTCTTCATTGGTTTGAGCCTCAAACTACAGAACAAAAGTTAAAATATTAAATTCTGTAATTTAGGTCACATAAAACCGTCCCCTATGAAAGCCGTCGCCGTACCTCTGGGTCATCACTTCTGCGTTCCGGGAACTTGATGTCAACATTGTGATCCGTCTGAATTTGCTGGACTTTGGATCCCTTGGCTCCCATGATAGTGCGATGGTGCTTCTGCTCAATGACCACTTCGATCGTGATACGGGATTCAAGATCTTCAATGATGTCAGCAATCCGTTTCTTAGCAGCCTCAACACAATCCGGGGGTCCTGGAAATTGAATAAATAATTAACTATGACCTTCAACAATCTTTAAAGACTTAACTGGAATTAGAAACATACCCTTGAGGAGGACCCGAGTGGAAGTAGTCCCAGCCTTGGGGAAGGAGATGGAAACTCCTCCAAGTTCATCCGAGATTTGACGAAGGATCTCTCCACGACGAATAACAAAGTGACGGTGGTGTTCAGTGTTAACGTCCATCTCAGACTCGGTAACTCTCTCCAAGTCCTTCAACATCTATTTCATAGAAAATATGACGTTAGAAACCTTGAAAACGTTCAGCTAATTGCTTGCAAGTCCTCTCGACGTACCTCCAAAAGCTGTTTCTTAGCCTCAGCAACACCTTCCTTCTTTCCCAAAATCGTGATCAATTCCGGATTAGCATCTCCTTCCATGGGAAAGATCACACGAACTCCAGTTGCATCTCGAATCTAGATAACAATGCAGTGTCAACATGTAGATTGAAAGTGACGTCGCAAGTTAAATTAGAAACTATACAGAAGTATAAACCTACCCTGCGGATATTAGAATAGTTCTTGCCGATCAAGAACTTGTGCTGTTGAACCTTGGCCTCAACGGTTTCAGTGAAGCTATTCAGCTCCTTTTCACGGCTCATGTCTACAAATCAAATTATGCTCAATTGAAGATCGTATTCAACACCTGAGATCTTCTGAATCGCTCAGTTGTTCTTTGTTCTAGTGCACATACCCAGAAGCATTTCTCGGGCCTTGATCACATCTTCCGAAGGTCCAACCAAGATGACACGGTCAGACTTGGACTTGGCGTCCGGGAACTTGATCTGAACTCCACCGCAATCTTCAGAAATAGACTGAACCATCTTTCCACCAGCCCCAATCAACGTGTTGTGGAACTTGCTGGGGATCATAACGTCGATTTCAGTGACATCAGCCTGTAAATTGAATGAAGAAGCACGGTTAGCTACAAATTACATAATTGTGTTTAATAATTAATTTAATATTATTAAATTCAGCATAACGTACCAAGCCACTTTGAAGTGCCAGAATCTTGTCACGAGCCTGTTCGCAGTTTTCCTTCTTCCCAGTGATCAAAATGATTTCAGCCTCAGTTTTGGGCTTACGTTCATCAAGAGGTGGCAAGTCCATGCGAACATTGGTTTCTTCACGAATCTGGCGAATATTTTTGTTGGCCTTGCCAACCAGAAGAGCGTAAGATTGTGGGAAGACTGGGACTTTGATTTGGAAGGAGTTTTCCAACATTTCCTTGTACAGAAGAGTCATGTATTTGGAGCATTGGTCAACATCGTCCTTTGGACCACGAACAGTCACAACATCACGCTTCTCTCCAGGTGCTGGGAAGTTGATTTGAACCTTTACACAGAAGTACGTCAATTATTGTGTCAAACTTAATAGAAAATCAGTTCAAATCAAATCAAGAATTAACGACTAACCTGGTTGAATTTATCACGAATTTCACGAATCTTCTCTCCCTTGGAACCAATGAGGTTTCCATGAAATCGATGCTCAATAATTAAGTCTTTCTCCTTCTCGTTTTCTAATTTTGATACTTGTTCCAATAAACGTTCAGCAGCGGTTTCAACGCCTGCCTTTGAGCCTTCCAAGTGGATGGTGGATGAGTTAACATCCTTGACGGAAATAATAACTCCAGTTTCATCACGAAGTCGATTCACTAGAAAAAGAAATGAATAGGTTAAGGTAGTTTGTAATTAAATTAGACTTGTCCAAACCAAGTTCATCGGGTTATTTCAAATATACTTACCATTAGCCCCAGCCTTGCCAATGATGTGCTTGTGATACTTTGGATCGACTTGGATTTCCTTGAAGGACTTGTTGTTCAGAAGATCAGCCACACATGCTTCAAGTTCTTGCGTGATGGGGTTCACTTCCTCCGAAGGTCCTTCAATTACGATGTGATTGTCTTTAATTTCAACATGAGCCTGAGAAAGAGAAGCAAGACATTAAATATGACGTTTGTGTAATATTTCAACTAAATTGACTCCTGCCGACTCACCTTTGGGTAATTAGCCGTGATGTTCCGAATATTGGCACCCTTCTTCCCAACAATGTACTTGTGAATCCAGTCCGGAGCTTCAACAACTCGTGTTGTCACACTATTGGCCTTCTCGTAGACCAAGGTTAAGGCATTTCCGAGAGCTTCAGACGGTCCACGGAGCGTGATTGTTTCAGAAGGAGAGTCTCCAGGTGGCATTTCAACGGAAACTCCGGTTTTGGCTAAAATCTCATAGATTGTATTTCTCTTCGGCCCAATAACGTACTTGTGTTGAGCTTTTCCAACTTCGACTGATACAGTACCATAACGTTTCTGAAAAAATGAAGTTCCAGGTAAGGTCAACTGTATTCCACACATCTACATCGTATTTTTGGGCGAACACTTACGTAGTCCACCAAATGATCCTTATTGAAGATTTCGACAACCTTAGCCACACCCTCCTTCTCACCACTAATGTGGATATCATCCTTCATGACTGACGGCGGTGGAATATTAATTCGCACGTTGTAGTCAGTCTCCATCTGCTTCACTCGCTCGTTGTGAGGTCCACAAATGAAGGCATGATACTTCTTCGGAATGCTCACTTTATCCGAAGCATTCTTTGACTGCTTGTCAGAAATCAAACGAATCTCATGGACGGCCTTCTCAATTCCTTCGCGAGTTCCAGTCACGGTGACCATACTGGAGTCCTCATTAGTACGTGGAATACTAACTTTGGTTGCAGTGGCCTGAAAATAAACAAAATTTCGAAATTGCTCAACTATACTCAACAAATAACTTTTAAGAACAAAGCCGACTAAGTTGAGATTAGAAAACTCACTCTTTCCAATTCAGTCAGATTAATCCCCTTGGGTCCGAGGAGAAATCGATGATGTTCCTTTGGAATCGAAACAGTCACTTGAGCTTGAGTTTGGAAGCGTGCCAGAATTTCACGCTTAGCGGCTAGGACGCTAGTCTAAACATTAAAAACAAAATTATAAACAAAAACCTGCCTGACGGCAGCTTGCGACCAAAAGGATGTACGTAGAAGACGCACATGACGACGCACATGACGAC